>VXBQ01015062.1:188446-223048 GCA_013400175.1 Phainopepla nitens | reverse complement strand
TTTTTTTTTTTTTAGCTTTTCCTCTCTGCCATAACCTGGCATCCAAAAGAGAAAATCTGGGTGGGAAAATGAGAGCTGTCTGTGATAAGGGTATAAACTCCTACCTGAGGAGCAGGCAGAGGAGAGCAGGCTGTGGTAAGCACCACAGTTGAAAGTGTCAGTAATGTTGTGGAAGGCACATGGCACAGCCATGGATCGAGTATTCCACTGGCTGTGTTGGGTTGGGAGGATGATGTATTCCAAAGGAAACGGGAATATGTACTAGAAAGTCTTGCTGAAAAATTATGCATCAGAAAGAGCAGGCCATCCTTTGAAAGTGATTTTTAGCACTTGGGCTTTGTCCTCCCTCTACTAAACCTGTTGTCTTCAGTCTTCCATATAAAGAGGGACTGGCAGAAAGTTGTTTATAGACTGTTCATGGGAAAGACAGCAGTGGGTCTGCTGCCCCAGCCTCCCAGTGCTCAGCAGGCATTGCATGGAGGAGATACTGGCAACATCAGTACTGGCCTGAAACTAAGTGGAATCTACCAGGACAGGTTCAGATCAGGCATTTGCCCACTTCAGAGTCATTTAGTGGCTAATCCTGTTTAAACAGGCATACTAAACAGCGTAAGACCGTGTCTTTCCTTTATGACATTGTTCCTTTGGTAATACCCTTGTTTAGGACTGACACACATTAACATAAGAGCACTGAAGTGATGCAACATCACTGGAACATCCAGGATACATTTAGGTGGTTATGTAGTGTCATTTGTATTAGCTCGTTTTTCTCCCGGCACTGGTTTCTCAAGATGAACTTGTGATCCTGTAATTGCAGAAGGCAGAGTTTTGCAGCTGTAAGGAATAGCTGTCGTGCTAGGAGGTAGTTAAAACGGTCTGGATCAGGCTGATGTAGTGTGTTAGCTGGTTGCACAGTACTGAGAGATCAAGATAATTGAAAACCCTTCACATAGATAGCATGGAAGAAAATTGACTTGTTTATTTGCTCTCATTCCTTGTAGAACTGGGATCACTCCAGGGCAAACCCCTTCTCATTCAGGCAACCTGAGGACAACTTGGGTTGAACAAGTAAGGCCCACTTGGGGGTTATAATGAGCTGTAAGTTTTGAATTCCTCTTCAGGGGACCTGTATGAGACTCTGGTAGAAGTTCTGCACTTCAGACACCAGCTGAGTTATGTCACACAGTTGTGGCAGCAGAGCAGTGACCCACATCCCCGGTAAAGGCCTGACGTGGGCATGAGGAGGGTAAGTTATATCCATATTGACAGTCTTCTTCTGGGCACCCTTACGGAAGCAGAAGAGGTGAGAAAACATAGAAGTTGCTGTTTTGCGAAGAGAGAGACTTGGACAGTGCAGGAAGCATCTTACATGACCAGCAACATGATCAAAAATTGACTCCTTAGCTGCCAGCACCACCACCATGGTTTGCGCCAGCACATAAGAATGCTGGGTTTGGGAAGTCCTAGATGGCTGTTCAAGATGGAGTAGGGGCCTGTGAGATGAGTGGTGAAAACCAGACATCTGAACCATGCTGTAAGGGAAATTTCATCCTAATATTCCCACTGTTCCCTTAGGGAGTTTGCTCTGTATAGGTGTGATACCAAATAACACTGTGGGGAACAAGGAGCAGTGGGAACACAAAGAAATTTTACAACATCTTTGGTTTTCAGGGGATATGCAGTCTCCTGAGAAGTAGGTTTGTGTCCCATCCCACACCTCACAGGGGTGATCCTGGGCTAACTGTTGGAGAGTAAATGCTGTGGTGGTTGTGACATGAGTCTTACACAATTCCCTGACGGCCTACTATTCAAAATTAATATGTATCTTATCTGAGTCTTATGGGGATTTCCTAACACATGCATGAAGGATTTTTCTTTATTTTTTTTCTGTGGTGCCCTTGAGAAGTTGCATTAATACCATTGTATGAATATTTTCCTATCCTACAAACAGTTTCATGTGGGGCACTTGGTCTGAAACATCAGACAGAAACACTTCAGGCTCTGGACTTCCAGATGATTCAAGTCTGGAATTTGAGTTTAAGAAATTAGACACTAATGGATTAATAGTTTACAAAGACTTTCAGTAGAAGTAATGGTTTAGTTAGTAGAAAAAGGCTCCACTGCAATTTTTCTGTTTTTTTTTTTGTAGGCATACAAAGTGTTTACATTGTTTGACTCAAGAACATATTTTTGTAAGCAAAAAATAATAAAAATTTGGGATATGAATGTGCTAATTCCATTTCATGAATGTTCTTTTAAACACATGGAAATGGAATGGCTTGTTTAAGCTAATGTAAAAGGGACACCAATACATTCCAAATTCATGAAGGCTTAATTACAGCCTTCTCATAACAGCCATCTCCAGCTAGGTCAGGCCTGCTGAGGATTTTCTGGGTGCAGTTAGATTTCCTGCTTGTATTGAGCTCTCCCTTCTGCCTTGAAGGGGGCAGTCAGCTTGCCAGAGGTTACCAGGTGTTTAGGCCTTCAAAAAAGATCAGTCGTCAACCCAACTCCTTGCTCAGTTGTCCTCCCTGGAGGAGGGGGACCCAACAGGCAGGGATGGATTTGGCTTTGGCTGAGTCTTGGTTGGTGTGTAGGCAACCATATCACCCTTGATTCCTGAGAGTTTTGGGGACAGCAGCACAGAAAACGTGCCTGGAGATGTTAGGGAGCATATTCCAGTAATCTGAGTGGAAGTAGGTGAGGTAGAGTATGCCAAGTTTGCATATAGTAAAGAAAATGCTTTTTCAGTTTGCCTAATCGTTGCAGCAGAGCTAAAACATCTGAAGCTTATTTACCTGAAGCTGCTTCGCTTTTTCTTACTTCTACCTTAACATCAATTGGTGTTTGTTCCACATGGAAAAGCAAAGGATTAGTTAAATAAAAATCACAGTTTAAATTGTGTTTTTTGTTGTGCTAGCAGTGCAGGTGAGTAGGGAACACAGATGAGAAATACATCTTCAGCAACTTGCATTCAGCACCAGTTTTACCCCTAAACTAGCAGGTAACACTGCTGTCTCAGATATTGAGAAAAAGGAAAATGTTAGCCCAGCTGGGTCCCAATTTCAGCGTCTTGGGCACAGCAGGCTGGGTATAGTTAACAACTAATAATTTTCCATAGTGAAAGTAGTCTTTGGATCATTTTAGCAGGTGCCTTCATGTGGGCCTGGTAACTTCAACATTTAATTCTTTGAACAAGAATTGCATTTTAATTTGTTTAGTTCTTCCTTCGATGGACTGTCAGCAATAAACCTTTCAGTACAATTAATGGTGAAAGAAGCATTTACTAATAGCTATATATAAATACATGCACATACATATATGTGCAGATAGGTTTGTGTGTGTGTGAATAAAATGTGTTCCAGCCAATTGAAATGTATTTAGGAGTCCTCAACCAGGAGGCTTATACACAAGGAATTGGCTACCTCTTGGCTGGGACCTTCCTTTGCTTTGGCAACTGAAAGCAGCCTCCCGTGAGAGCGCTCTGCAAAGGAGTAGCGTGATTCATATTTGTAGCTGCTGTTAGGTAGGCATGCAGGCATATATTTAGCTAGGTGAGGCATGCAGGCATACATTGTGTGCTCCGTATTTAGGCTGCCCGGGGTATTTTTAGCTGCAGAAGGTCCAATCAGCAGCATGCTGAGGAGAATTGCTGTAAGGGATCGCGCGCGGAGGAGCCGCCTGCAGAATTTTCCATCCTGCCAGGCAGCGAGGAAAGGCCACTGGAGCTGCATAGCTGGGTGGCCAAAGGAGTGCCATTAACAGGTGGGACAGCTCAGAAAGCCCTGTGGCCTGGCCACCCCCAAGGCTCTGGATCTCTCTCAGCCCCCATTTGGGAGCAGTTGTCCCAGGTTCCAGCCTCCCACTGAGCCCTGTGAGCGTGACACACGCAGAGCTGCTGGGGACGGCCTGGAGTCTGGCATGTGAGGTTAGCAAAGTGGTAAATAATAGGGAAGATGCATTAGGGCTGGAAATACTGAGCAAAAATTAAAATGAGGTAAAATAGCCATTAAAAACCCACTTCTATTAAAATTATGAGACAGGAAGTTTTACAAGCTGCCCTTGCCCAATGAAGAAAAGCAGCCTAGAGGGACTAAATAACTTGTCTGATGTCATCAGGGGTTTTATAGCAGAGCTGGGAATTGAGCCCTCTTCCCCCCAGCGCCATCTAAGCTTTAATGCTGAAGGGAGTCCTTTCACAGCTTATGCAGTGACCCTTGGGAAGTTTAGGGCAACTGTGGCAAATCTATGTTCCTGCACCACATCCTGTGTGTGGGGAGAGCAGGATGCATCTCCTGAAGAGTACAATCTCTGCATAATGTGACCACAGCATGCCGTGCTCCTCTAATAAGGGAGTTGACTGAATGCCATTTTATTATGATTAGGCATTTACTTAATATACTAGTTCCTTGAAACCAAACAGGAAAAGGTCCTCGAGGTGCTGTATACCATGTAAAAATAATGGAGAGCCACAAGGAGTCTAAGATTTATATGGAGAAGAAAGAAAGTGTGTGGGAAACTGAGGCAATATTTAGCCCTGTATTGATGCTCCATGAGGTGATGTGGTCCTTTTACAGAATAAGAGAGAGGCTGCTGAAAATAGGATGGCTTGATTTGTTCATAATATCATCATTCAAGGAACAAAAAAGTATGTAGCCTTATCCAAAGAAGTAATCTAAGAGGTCTTTATTCTGTGCCAAACTAAAATTCTGCTATTTAATTACGAATTTAGAAAATATCTTGGGCTCAACTTCCTCCTCAGTTACATTGTTATAAATCTAATGGAATTGTTAAAGATTTATGGCAGTATAACTGAAGGCAGAGTTGGGTGCCTTATGTTTAAAACTTAGTTTGCCACAGAAGTAATAATTCCTGTTTTCTAGGCAAGAGTTTAAGAATTTTGCAGACCTCTGTTTCTGTAAAAGAAATATGAACTACAGTGGTGTGGGTGAGTGATTAATGCTGGAGGGAATGTCTAGGGGCAATCAGAATTGGCTGGTGTGGAAAATCCATGTGCAATTCAGATTTAGGATCTGTTTGCAGATGCCTCATAATTCAAAATGTCAAAACCCCCCCCCAAACCTTAGGCCTTCATGTAGTAAATTAATACAGTGCGTGTTCAGTGTTCAGCAGGCTTTGCTGAAGTAATACCCTCATATGAGGTGTGAACTCATCCCATTCCCCTTAGTGAGGACTTCAAAATTGTTTGTGACTCTTTCCATCCTGACAGGATCTCAATCATGTCAAAAAAATATCCCAGTTTTGTTTTTATTTAAATCATGTGTGTAATGACTTAAAAAGGAAAAAGACTGCCTTATTTATTCAGACCTAAAGAAATCTTGTGTTAGTGCAGATCTGTTTTTTCCTAGGTGCTGCAGGGCATGCAAGGGATGCTGTGAGCATGGGCAGTTTCCCCGGGAACACACTCTGTGAGCTGGAAGTGTGCTGCTCTGGGATTTACTAGTTTATGCTTTTTCTAGGGTGCTATAGGCCTGCAGTGCCTTGTAGAAATCAAAAGGAGTTATAGTACAAAACTAAACCAAAATATGATCTCTTGAAAATGATATAATTCAGTATCTGTTCAGAATAGCCAATTTTAATTTAAATACAATATTTAGGTCCAAGGTACATTTTTAGGAACTCTATTTAGGAATGAATTGAAGAGTTAACTATTCTAACTTTGCCCCCAGTTTCTATACTTCTTCTTCCTCAGTGGTGGAGGGGGATGAGGCATGAGAGCTCTGATCAGTTCATCACACACCTTTGCTCCTGCTCCTTCCTCCTAAGGGGGAAGGCTTCTCATATTCTTCCCCTGCTCCACTGGGGGGTCCCTCCCACAGGACACAATTCTCCATGAACTCCTCCAACGTGATTCCTTCCCACGGGCAGCAGCTCTTCCCAAACTACTCCAGAGTGTCCCTTCCACAGGATTCAGTCCTTCAGAAACAGGCTGCCCCAGCATGGGGATCACAAGTCCCGCCCACAAACCTGCTCCAGCATGGGCTTCTTCTGGGCTCACAGTCTCCTTCAGGCATCTACCTGCTCAGTATCCATCCTCATGGTGGATCTCAGCATCCCTGTGCCCTCCCTGTGCTCATGGCCCAGCTGCCTCACCAGGGGCTGTCCCAGGGGCTACAGGGGAGTCTCAGCCCCAGCCCCTCCTGCCCCTCCTGCACAGACCTCGGCGTCTGCAGGGCTGTTCCTCTCACACATACTCACTCCTCTTTTTGACTGCAGCTGCCCAGGGTTTTTCCCTCCCTCCTAAATCTGTTACTCAGGAGCAGTACTCCTGTCACTGATGGAGCAGCAGTGGGTCTGTCTCGGAGCCGGCTGACATTGGCTCTGTCAGATATGAGGGCATATCTGCCTCCTGGCAGCTTCTCACAGCAGCCACCTCTGTAGCCCCTCACTGCCAAACCTGGCCGTGCAAACCCGGTACTCTGTGAAAACAGTAGCTCTGCATGAACATAAAACAGTTCAATGTTTAGTACAGTCCTGACTTGATGCATTGATTCATGATACCTGTGACTTTTAAGTATGGGGTTTTGTTTGTTTTTTAAATACTGATAAGTCATTAACTACCTAAAAATTAGTTGAAATTTAAAGGAATAAACCCCCTTGTTGTCCGTGAGGTATTCTGCAGCCTAAGCAAAGGCTCAGGTATTCCAGATATGATAGATCTGCAGATTGCATAAGACATTAGGCATTGCTGGCTCTAAGATACAGAGTCCTGTCTGCCCTTAAACCCTTTGTTCTCTTGGCTGAATGCAGTTAATTAGCAACCGTCTCCATAGCAACTGCCTCATAGTACAAAAACATTGTCTCGTTTTTGCAGTTTAGCTTATCACACTGTTTACCTGAAGGGCTTTTCACTGTGTTGAGTCTCATTTGAGTTGGCTACATGCCTGCTCACGGAAGTTAATTGTCAGGACAGAAAAACACCATTGCAGCAAGATGCTGAACAGGGCTCTGTATGTGGAACCAAAAACATCAAAAAAGTTCTGTGGAAATGAAAGCTGAAGTTTGCAATGATTTCTGTCCAGTTTTAAGGCACATGACTTGCCAGGAAAACAGTGCATTTTAAAATACTGCTGTACTTCTGGGCCTGTTTTACAGACTGCCCTACGTGGTGTTGCCTTGCCTATAACATCCTCTCAAACCCATGACCCTCATAGGCCATGACCTTCATCCAGGGCCATCAGGAAACTTGCCTCCTTCCAAACCTGGGCTCTTTTAGGCAGCTCCAACTTGTTCTTTAGGAAGATGCTGTTGTACGCTGGTCAGCTGTGTCCATCATTGTATTCCTATCCATTTTCCTTTATATGAGTAATATTTCAAGGGAAATCTATGAGTGGAGGGTCCATATGATAAATTAGTTTAGAAGGGAAGAGGAAGATCTGTTGTGGTCATATAATACACTGGACATTTAGATTTATTCGTGTCAGCCATCACAGTGGTGTTAAAATACCTGCTGTGTACTCAAATGACTCAGGCAGTTACAAAGGGCTCAGATTTGTACTAATATGACTTTGTTGGTGTAGGATGACATATTTAAATCATGTTTGAACTTTAGACAGAGGTGTGTCCACATATTCACACACCTCTGTAGAGGCTTACTGGAAGGTGTGAATGTGTCATTGAAACGACAGTGAAATTTAACTGGTGTCTCAATCCAGCATTTGTGTCTAACGTGACACCAGGATGGTACTGCAGGAGAGGCCATGTGAGAAGAACCGTTTTCTTGCTCATTAATGCTTGAGTTGTTGTGGTTTGTTTGTTTGTTTGTTGTCTTTTTTTTTTTTTTTCCTTAGTTGGCAGTAGAGTGGATGAGAGGCTGATCTAGATTGGGGTAATTCTCATTTTATCCCAGGCAGACCAGAAAGGAGAACTTGTCATTCAGCAATGCCACCATGCATGGCCTCCCTTCCCTTTCCCAGTGACAGTTTCAGCTGGCAGGGGTCATTTTCCCTTTCAGCCCTGGATGGCACGTGGGGGCTGCTGCATCTTGATAAAAAGGCTTCATTCAACATGTCTTGGTCGAAACAGTCTCTCCACGGATATGAGAAGGTGTTTTGGGCTCTCTCAGGATAAAAAGCAGGAAGCATGCAAGGGCTGCCAGTACTGCTGGTGGAGACCATTATTTCTGGGGAGCTTCTGGTCGGTAGATGGTTATTCTCTGCCCGTGTTCATGTCCCGTTTATACTGTTTCACAGCCACCATCATGAGTGGTAGTATTGGAATTACAGCAGTGCTGGAAGTCTGCAGGCAGGATAAAGGCTCCATTGTAGTAGGTCTTGTGCTCACAAGATGAGACAATCTCTGCTCTGGCTGTTGGTGGTCTGTTTTAAGACCAGTAGTGTCAGTGGGTTTATCATAGGGATAGCAGAGAGGGAGAGAAAATGCTGCAAATAATGGGACACCCTTAGTTACGTGGAGTAGCTGCTCATTGATGTATCTCAGGGACTTTGGATGATGTCTGTTAAACTGGTAGCTGTAGAGTTGAAGGTAAATGAAATGCTTTTATTTTTCGGTGTTCATCCCCACAGCCAGCCCCGTGGCCACAGGGCACTGTGGGGGAGCAGTGCCCCTGGGACGGGAAGGGGAGGTGGGCAGAGCAGCCTGAGGAGGTGCCAGACCAAAGGGTGGGTGAGGCTGGCGACAAAAGGGCTGCTGAAGTGGCGATAAAAATTCAGTGTGATAAATAGCCTCAGTGTTTGTCCAGAGCGAGCTGTGTGCACCTTCAGGCTGCCACACAGGCTCTCCCATGCTAACCCTCTTGGGCACTGACATGGCTGAAACAACAAGTGCTTGAAGTCAATCCCCCACTTCGTCCGAGTCTGTAAGATTGTTTGCTCACATTCACAGATTGTCCACAAACTCTCTTCATGTGGAAACCACAGAGAGTGTCCAAACTGTCAGGGTATTTTCCAGCTTTTAGAAACATGTTTAGCATTGTCAGCACCTTTGAATCTGCATCTCAGTTCTCCTGAAGCCAGACTTGCTAGGTACCCTTAGGGGTCCAGAAATGGAAAACTCTAATGGCTTGAAAAAGCCTGCTAGAACTTGACGTTATTTAATTAGCTTAAAGTAGAGCTTGGCAGATGGCAAAACAGTGGAAAGGACCTCCCTTTATAAAAATATGGGCCACATCCTCAGCTTGTATAAACTGGCAGAGCTCCACCGAAATAGATGTTCAACTTCTGTCAATTAGCAGGGAAGAGAAAAACTTCTGAAAACAGGAAAAACAGCTGTAAGACCACAGAAGTATCAGTGGGGTTCAGGTACAGAAATTGTTTTTAATGCTTTAAAGACTGATCCACTTCCAAAGCAACTGTATCTTTTACAGTCTTGTTTTTGTTGATGTGCAATTCAGAGAAAGAATTTGGCTCACTTTTCCAAAGCTGCATTAAGTCTGCATATCTTGCAGCAGTGGGACGTACTCTGTGCTGATTTCTGCGAGTCATTCACTTCTGAAAGTGAGACATCAATAATTCATTCTAGTAAAGCCAGTCTCTAGAGTTATGTAAATTCATCTATTATGTGACAACCCTAACCAGCTTTAACTAAGTTTTTTTCGATGCACAGAACTTTGATTGAAAGTTGTGAGCTCACCTCAATCTTTTCCAGTGAAAATTCTTGCTCAGATGAAATCTCCCATATGTTTAAAAGCTGTTGCATTCTTACATGTTAATTAATTGCTTGGATCCTTTTTTTTTTGTTTGTTTTTAATTGGGAACATGAAAACAAAGCCTGAACAACAAAGCTGACTGCTCACTTGTCCCATTTCATGGTATCAACCTGACAGATTCATTAAATCTATAAAAGAATCAGGTTAGAATTGCAAGTGAACTGAACTTGCTGAAAGCAATGCAGTGTTCACAATCTGCTTTTGGACTGTCTTTTCTGTACCTGCTCATTTTTCTTTGTATTAAACCGTCTGTGTAATTTAAGGAGCTACTGCAGTTTAACCCCATGCTATAGAATACTGTGAGGCTTCAGAGTTCACTGGCTCCAAGCTGCAGACTAGGTGCAGAAATAAAAGCAGCAAGAAGGAAAGCTGACTTTAAATACAGCAGTGAGAGGGATTTGAGATATTGTTACAGGTTGCTAAACTTGGGCCGTGCAAACAGTTGTGAAGTCATGTTTCTGGAGCGGGTGCTGAGGCAGCCTGTCCCTGCTCCCACCCACCGGGGCATGTGGTGATTCAGGCAGGGGGTGAAGGAGGAGAAGGTGGGAGAGAGATTGTGTCTGTGGTGCGGCGCAGGCGGCCACCCTCGCGTGGGTGCGGCCCGGCCAGGCCGTGCTCCGGCCCGCGCAGCCGGGTGCCTGCCTTCTTAATTGTTTTCTATTCATTTATGACTTATTCGATGATTTCGTATAGCCACGCGACATTTCACAAATTCCTTACATTCCGTAAATCATGTGTTTTACGGTCAGTGGAGATTCCTGTAACTTTTGATGCTGCCACCTGCAGCTGTCATTGCTGCTGGGAGCCCATGTCTCACCGGGGGCACCTGGGCGATCTGTCCCGCCAGCTCCTCCCCAGCTCCCAGCAGTTCCCAGCCCTGCTGCCCTGCAATGGTGACTGAGGCCCCAGCCATCCCTGCAACTGCTGCCCCCTCCCGCCTTCAAGTGATTTTCTCAGCCGTGGGTGTGCACAAGGTGTGCTGTGGCCAGTCCGATCGTCAGCAGCTGTGACAAGTGTTCAAACCTCGGGCGAAGGGTTGACACGAATGACCACGGGTGGTAACTTTCCAGCCTGTGTTGGCATTTGACCCCAGGATAGCCAAACAAGGGGCCATGAGAGGGAAAGGTAGGGTACCCCTCTTCTCACCTGCTGGAGGCAGAAGTCACCAGGAGCAGAATCCAACTCTGTGCCTCCAGTGGGCTAAGCTGGCTTCTTCCATTTTTCCCCTCAAGGAAGATTCCTATATCCCTATTAATAAATAACAAACCGTAGTAAATTACTTGAGAGCACTATTTACTGTCTCTAAGGCTCTGCTGTTTACGAAACCGTCCATTAAAATAATGTATTTTGCTTGTGTATCCTTGGAGTTAGGGAAGGTTTGATGGGAGTCTGAGAGCTGGCATGTGTGCAAGCTAGGGAACAGGCACATGACATTTTTGTGATAAGAGTAATATGACAGCTTGGCCTATAGCATGCTTGTTATTGAAGCATCTAAATAACCTGAGAATTCATGCTTAAATGAGTAGACTTTCAGTGCTGTGTGTGTAATTCTAGGTCGTCTTATTTTTGCAGCGCTAGATTTCATAATGCAGAGTGCAAAATACTTGCAATTGTCAAATTGCTTGTGAGAATTGAAAGTTGTACTGGACAATCGAATGAATTGATGGGCTGGCTACTACAGGCAAAGCTTGATTTCTAAGGTTGTGTAGATCGAACTATAAAAGATAACCTAAGGTCATCGATATAAAACCTAATAAGAGCTTTCCTTGTAGAAAATTGTCCTTCTGGGCTGTTAAGAAGAATGGTGCTGAAATACAGAACAAAATTCGCTGGACAAAAATGTAATAGCAGGTTACACGTGAAAAGCCAGATTCACCTGTGCAGCTCCCTGGAGTTTCTTCAGCACAGACGAGGTGAGGCTCTGGCCAGAAAAGCAGCTCCTCTGGGGAATTGCATCATGAAAAATCTGGCCTGTAGCCACTGCAGTCGAGAGAGTGCTGACAAGGAGTTTTTTGCATATATTCTTACTGTTCTGTTTTGGCAAGTCACGAGCCAGGATTTCATGTCCTGAAAACTGTGAGGGTGGTTTATTTTATTTCACGTATAGAATATTAGAAAAAGACCACTCTCAGGCAAGACTGTGTGGCCATGGAAGGCTGAACTGAGGTGATGGGTTGTTTGCAATGGCATTCCGTCCAAATTAGGTTTGTGGGTACAAGGGTGCTGTATTCATGATCCCTGTCTGCACAATTCAAAACAGAATTTGAATTTGATTTTTGACTCAGTGATCCTGTGTCTGGGTAGCTGCTGCTCTGCTGGAGGTCTCTCCAGGCATCTTAGATTGAACACCTGTGCCACGCATGGCTTTGCTGGAATACCTCTGGAGAATCCAGACAAAATCAACAACCTTTTGAAAAGGGAGGCTCAAATCAGCCAGTGAAATAACTGTTTGATTCAGGAATTCAAAATTCTGTCAAGGCTCTGACATGCTGCCTTAAAAACAAAGCCATTGTGCCTAATAAAGAGGGGTGTGTGCCTGCATGTGCCTGAGCACTCTGGGTGTGTTGGAACATAATGGGGTTTATTGGGAGCTCTGGGAGGAATCAGCAGTGACTGGTGAGTTTATTTACAGCATAGCCCTCCTGGTTCAGAAACTTAATATAAGGCTGTGCTGCAGGCTGAAGTGCTGTGGTGTGGTGGGACAAAAAGTGGATCCTGGATCTGCAGATGGGCTGAGCTTGGGACAAGAGGAGCTGGTACTCAGGGAAAAACATGAAGGCCCAGGGAGAGACATATCTTTTTTTGTCTGAGTTTCCTGCACTGATGTCTCACTTAGAGGCAAATGCAAGTCTGTGTGTAGAAACAGAGAAATAAAGAAATACGGGGACTGGAGGAGGAAATTTCATGGATTTTGACTTTATTTTTGTGCTCTAGGTAGAAGACAAGGCGTGAAATGGTCATGAGAGAAATGTAAAGCATTTGGAGCTTAAGCAATGGAAATTTGGTGTTAGGGTTCTTGACTCCAGGTTAATACTAAACAGACAGAGGGAAGATGTCTATAGCAAACAGAGTTGCTAGGTAAGGAAACATATGAGTATTTGTAAGCAGTGGAGTTCTTCATATATAAAAACTAAGGTAATAATCAGATTTTTCATGTGCTGTATTCCTTAACACTTTAAATCACAGTGAATATTTGCAGTAACAGCTAGATTCAGACTCAAAAGGCAAAATATATATACAAAATTGCTTAAATCCATTAACAGGCAAGAAGTAGAAAGGATCTACCTGACAAAGATGCTCACAGGGCGTTGCTGTGCCACCTCAGTAACCTGAGCTTTACAAACAGCTGCTCATACAAGGTTGTAGCTGAGGTCATTTCATATCCCAAAAGCCAGCCAGAAAACCTCCAAGCAACTAATGCTAGACATGTTCTTGCCTACTTTGCTGACCTGCATTCTATCAAAACCAACCACAGTTGGTTTCACTGAGATCTGCAGACTTTGGAGGAGATTTCTTGTGTATGTGAGAAAACTGAGTGATGTTTGGTGTGTATTTGGAGGGTGGCACAGAGGAGGGCTTGTTGCTGTAGCTGAGTTTAGTGGAAACTTGTCAGTGTCTTTGGTGGCACATAAGTTTCTGCAACTTCTCCTGACCCTGCTCGAATCAGTGCAAAAACTCTGGACTGCAGAAGGTTTAAAGGGTAGTCTTCACAGCAAGCTTTTGAAAGGTTACAGCAATATATTCTTTACTCTTATTTGTGCTAAGGTCTCATGTAAGAAACACTGAGTAGAGTTGAAAGCTCAGCAGAGTTTGCCATCCAAGTCTGGATGGTAAATCTGACTGAATTGCCTTGCTCCAGCTCCTGCTGGAGCTCAGGCCAGGCTCCCCTTTCTTGCATGGGAGCTGCAGAAGGACTGACACAAAGCCAATGTGCCCATCTTAGGAAAGGAAAGCAAGCAGCTTTATTAAAGCTGAAATGTTTGCTTTAAAGACAAATTAGTTTACATAATTATTTCGTTGAACAGGTGGGTTTTTCTTTGAATCCCTCCACTTTCTGTAATTATGACTCTGAAGTTCAGTCAAGTTACTTTTGAATAGCAGCTCCCCGAAGAAAGTCTGCGGCTGCCAGTGATGGTGATGAGGTAAAGTGTTCTCTCACTTCTCACGTTTTTTTTAAGCAGTGGGTTGAAAGGCAGCATAATTGGGAAGCCCTGTCATATCTTTGATAAATGCTTTCTACCATTGCTGTGTTTTGCCCAGCTGTGACAGAACCCGTTAGAATGACACATATTTCAGCTGTCACCCATTTGGATCTTTACACTCCAGGAAAAAGGAGGATTTCCTCTCCTCCAGGAAAAGACTGCAGGAGGGCAAGACCCTCCACTCTAGGGTTTGGGTGCTGGGCCACACATGGCAGATTCCGGCAGGATTTTTCTGCCTTGTTTTCACTGTGGGCTTTTCTATTCTATAGCTGTGGCAGGAGTAGGAAGCCCTGACAATTGGTGTATTTATTCATTTATTTATTCAGTTTTTTTTAATCTAGCGCAGCGAGGTTCTGCTCTTGGATTTGAAATGGGCGTGCTACTTAATATAAATAATAATCAGATAGCTATGTAACTGGTTTCTCAATGCTAACATTCAGGTTAATGCAGCGTTTTTCATGAATCATTTCCGCAGCTCCTCTACCGAGGAGAATTTATGTAGCAAGTTTCTTTTGGCAAATATAGAGGCTGATGAATTTAAATGTAAGCATTATTTGAAAGTATAGTGCCAGCTGCAGGACTCTATTGTACAGGAATTATAATGGGTAGGTAAAAGAACATTATTTTCCTCTCAAAATTATTAATTTTAAAACTCATAATAGTATTTATTTGTCACTTTTGGGGGAAGTCATACAGAAACCCTACAGTTTCTTCCCTGCACAGTAAATTTCCTATGGTAAAGAACTTTTCACATAAGAAGAAACAAATTTGAATACACTTAGAAATAAAACCATGGTAAGTCTGAAGTCTAAAAATACTAATCATCAGAAACTGGATTTAATAAAGCAAAAGGGATGGTTAAAAATTAAAATGGATTTTGTCCCTTTAATTATAAGCAAAAAGTACAGTGTGAAATGCCATTGTAACTGGAGTTGACAGTAAATTCAGCTCTGGATCAGACCTCACATTGCTTGAAATAAAACAGAGATATAACTCTGACTAATTTTGCATTGTAATAATTATTTAATGCTTACAATGAAGCCTTGTCCTTAGGGTTTTATGCTGTAGCTGTTTTGTACCCACGCCTTGTAGTTATTAAGTACAGACAAAGCTGCCATTTTTTCAAATGGCATAATGTATATCAGTGTGTGTCAATGAAAAACATCAGAAATAGACATTTTCTGGTAGAATACATTAACTGTATGAAATCTGGAACAGTTTATCCAGCTTTGGAAGTTTCTTTAAGCAGTACAGAAACCATAAATAGATTTCTATAAGTACCAATGGCTGTTATTTCCAAAATTTACAGATCTTAAATTGTACAGAAGTAGAATTTGCTCAATTTGTGTTCCAACATATGCTTTCAGTTAATTCCAAGCTTCTTCTCATAAAAACAAACTAATTTCACCCTGTTGGTCAGGAAGTACTTTGTAATGATTGTCTTGGTGTTATTAAACTACTGAAAATGCATTTATTTTGCATTTCTGTCCAAAATAATTTTCTTGATTCTGTGATATTTGGTTTTAGCTACCTTTTACAAATCTGTAATGAATGGCTTAATGCGTTATTGAAATAGAATTTTGGGTGTTTGGGGTGGGTTTCTTTATGTCAGGACCGCAGCACTAGACCTAAACACCCTGTGTATCCTGGTGTTTGTGTAACAGGGTAAAGATCAAGTCTGGTCACAATAAATGTGTGAAAATTCAGAAGTCTTAATGCTCAGGGGCATGCATTGATGGTACAACTCCAGTTCTCTGGGCCCTGACTCGGGGCCTGAACATTTCATGGACAAGCTTATTTTGAGCTGAATAATTCCATATGAAGCTGAGGTCAGAATCATTCCTTCCTGAGGGTGGGAGAAGGCACGTGGGAGCTGCACAGTAATAATGCAGGGGAAATCATCTACCCGTGTGAAATAACATCATGGGCTGTTTCTTGCCCTTGGGCCGTAAGTCCTTACCCTTGGAAAAGAGCCAGATGCTCACATCATGTAAATCAGAGTGATTTTCACTGTCGAGCATGAGTGCATGCCCATTTACACCACAGGAGGATGGAAGTTGTTTTGTTTTGTTTTGTTTTTTTCTGAAGCTCCCTCTGGTTGTGTTTCTTGACATACACTTAGATACCATCCAAATGCCAGCTCTGTCAAATATTGTATTGAATGTCAAAAGGCTCCTCCATCTCGAGTAGCAGCTGGGAGAGGGAATAAGGGTAGTTAGGGTTAGGCTGTTTTGCGACCCATGTGTGGATGTGATTTGTACGTGCAGAAAAAATACTTACGACCTTTCCTGTACTAACTTCTTGCAATTAGGGAAGCTCTCTGACTCAAGAAGTTTAGCAGTGTGTTTGGCCAATATTTAATAATTGTGAATGAATTATAGATGATCAAGCAAAAGTAGAATTAGTTTGAGGAAAATTTTTTCTTCTCACAAATATATGTAAGGTGGCACTAATATGAAAAAAAAACCAAACAAAAAACAAACCCAACTCACAGCCTGTCAGTGATTTAATTGTTTTTCTAGCATTAGTATTAAAACTAACTCTGTGAACTGGGTTGAAAGAGGAAAATCCCCAGATGTTATTTAAAAACACCAGTTCTAAGATCATATGTGCTGCATGTTTTTATGAAGTTCACAAAAGAAATCTATGCATTGACCTCTTCCCTGGGGTTACCCATCTGTATGTTCTATTTAAAATGTTCCCGTGTACTCATCCCACGCTCACAATTTTAATGTAATATTACTGTGCAGGTGAGTCCTTAATTTTAACTGTTCAATTTTTGGATCACTTTAGGTATCCTTAGCTAATTATAAGGGCCCTGTAATACTTTTCTGCTCAAGAAACTCCTAATAGGAGCGGTTGCCCTGACAGATTGCCATTAATCTGTCAATAATGAGATTTTTTCGGTGTTATGCTTAGCTGTAAGCTCTTTGGGGAAAGGATCATCCCTGTGCTCTGTGCTGGGCACAGCAGGGCTCTGCTCCGTCCTGGGGCCGCTGCTCGCTCTCACACCCCATCTGAGAAATAATCGCGATGACGTGAAGGAAGGTGAGGGGAGTTCTTTGTGCGAGGAAAGCGCAAAGAATTAAAGCCCAGAAAGCCAGCTCAAATGGTGGATTTTTTCCTCGAGGCTCGGGTTGACTCTCCTCCTCTCCCCAGCACGGCAGCCAGGCTGAGAACAAGGCAGATTTTTCTGGCTGCCCTGCCCCAAAAGGTGATGGCTCTAAACAGGCAGCTGTTCCCCTGTGCCCCCGGCATGGACCACGTGCTGGAAAGCTGAGAGTGGTGTGGCCTCCCACAGCCCCAGGAACTTGAAGATGCCCATGAAAGAGCAGCCAGCCTGGAGCACTGAAACGAGGTAGAGCCACACTCCTGAGCCCAGCAACACACAAACTTTAAAAAGAGCTGGTTGGAAAAGGGGTAATGGCTTTAAACTGAAGAAGGATTGATTTAGGTTAACAGTAAAGTAAAAGTTCTTTACAATGAGGTGGTAAAACTCTGGAACAGGTTGCCTAGAGAGGATGTAGATGCCTCATCCTTGCAAGCATTTAAGGCCAGGTTAGACAAGGCTCTGAGCAATACAGTCGAGTTTAAGACATCCCTTACTGCGGAGGGGTTGGACTAGATGAACTTTAAAGGTCCTGTCCAGTGTAAACTGCTCTCTGATTCTTACACAGAGCTGGGACTTAGGCCCAGCACAGGAGCACAGTGAGTTTGGGAGGCATGAGAGGCTCCAAGAGCACTCACTGATTGGGAGAGCTGACAGCCAGGGTTAGGAAGCCATTAGCAGCCAGCATTATGTCATGTCTGCCTTACTGCTGCCAGGCCAGGTTGCTGTTAGAAAATAACTTAAAAGTTCAGAAAAGTGAAAAAACCCCCCCCCAAAAAAAAAAACAAACAAAAAACAAAAGCCGCAAAGAAAACCCCCAACAGTTGGGCTCATTTGCATTCACAAAGAAAGATGTATTTGCTTTAAATTACACAAAGATTGAAAGTGCTGATAGTGGAAAAAAATCTTACCTATGGCACTTTCAGTTAACTGAGAAAGTTCAGCCAGCGATTAAACTGCTGAGAGGGAGGAGAGCACAGATTGCATTTCAAAAGAAAATTCAAGCAATGCATTAACGATTATTAATGTGTGTTATTGTTAAAGTAATCATATTTATTATGGTCTAGCCTAGGGAGAACCAGCAAAAATGGAAGTCTTGTTCCGGAGGCTGCAGAAACATGCACACAGTAGGTGGTCCCTGGCCCTGCAGTCTAAATAGTCAGAGATGGAGTGGATAAAGCCCCAGCCCAGCTAAGGAGAGAGAACAGCAAGAAATACTGTGGATTTGCATCGGCCCTGCAAGGGCCTGGATAATATCTCTTGTCAGGTTCTCCTTCCAGTGTCAGCTACAGATACGTGAAGGCTTCTGTATGATCCTGACTGGGAAACAAAAAACAAACGCCCAGATGTGAGGGGTAGAGAGTTATTGATGTGTTGCTGGTCTTGGCTCTCACAGATGCAGCGGAGGCCAAGGATGGGAGGCAGGATAATGTGGGTGAGCCACAGGCTTGGTTCCTCACTGCTTTGCCTTAATAACAGAAGAATTTTACACCCACTTGCACAGATAGAAACATCACCCGTGATTAGAAGCAGCAGTTATAAACAACTGCCACTCAAATATTTATAGTTGTGCCTATTTTGATCAGCCTGGAGGCTGGTGTTCACCAATGCTTGGTGTAGTAAAGGGTTACAGATGCCATCAGGAGGCAACACCAGTTTTCTAGGTGGAAACTGTTTGGAAATTCAAGCAGACAAAACCAATCCAAACTGGAATTAGGGCCTTCCTCCCTGTGCATCCAGCCATGCCTGCCATGACAAGCAGCTGGTTTTGCCTCGTCTTACAAACTGATGTTTCTAAATGTGAATTCCCCCCTGTGCTCTTTGTTGTGCAGTCAGGATCACTGACCCCTAACAAAGAATCGATGTGGTGGAAGAGGTGTTGAACAGCCTGGCTGGATGTGTATCCCTGAGATCTTTCAGTCCATGCACACCAGGAGGGGTTTGCTGGGATGACTGTGTGGTGAACCCTCCACAGGGAATGCAGATTGTTCTGGCAAAAGAGGGCATTTGCCACCACCTGATGCTTGTACTTCAGGCAAGATATATGTGCTGTAGGGTTTTTTTTGAAATTCACTTTTTGCCAGTATTTGTGGCTTCATTAGGTCCCATTTTGAGTCTAGTTCAGTTACGCAAAGTTGAAATTCCTCCCTCTCACCCCATGGTCCCTTCCCCAGTCACCCTTGATCCACTGCCAGGGCTTCCCAGTGGCTGGCCAAGCTGACCTGGAAGCTGAGAGGATGTGTCAGCATGACACAAAAGGTATGAAATCTGCAAGCAGGGAGCTCCTTGCTCCAGGGTGTGCTCCTGTGGCAGCCCAGTTCCAGCTGACTGTTACAGCAGCTCTGTGAGCATGAGGCCAAGAACATCACTGGTGACAGTGCCTGACACAGCAGTGCTGGAAATGTGCAGCAGGGAGGTGTGGTGGCTCCTGTGTGAGGAATAAATCCCAGTCGCACACACTCTGAGAGAGCTGTGGCTCAGGAAACCCTGGTTTTCGTTGTGCTTTAGTGATGAGGGGCTGCTGTACCTGCAGAGGGATGTAGCTGTGCCGGCTGGGGCATTGTGCAAGGAACTTGGGAGGCTCTTCCAGCCTCCCCAGCTGGTGAGGAGGGGAGGAAGACCAGCCCTTATCTCCTGCCTCCTTTTTGTGCAACAGTTGCACTATAGAGAGCAGAGGCCCCTTATCCTGCCTGTCTTCTTTGACTTACAATTCAGTCAGCTCTAATTATTAAAAAATAAACAAGCCTGTAACTGCTTAAGAGCCTTAAATCCCCTAAATGACAGGGAAATAGCCCCTGAACACCACCGAAATAGTCTCTTCTATGTCTGCCTACCCTGGCAGCAGATACAAATCATCATTAGTGGGTCACTTTGACACAGATCCCTTAATGTAAGTGCTACATTACATTAACTAGCGAGTCAACAATAATATTAGCAATAAATGAGAAATTAAATTCCTAGTAATTCATCCCTTTGGGTTTCCCAGTGTGTCTCTTGTGTTTTTCTTGTTTTGATCCTGAGCATTTTGAAACAAGAAGTGTCTTTATTTTGTGTCTTGTGGTGTGATCCCAGCCCATTAAAATGGATGACAGTACTGCTGTTGACTTCAGTTAACAATTACTGTAAGAAAGAGCACATGGTGTGATTCGGAAATTAATAATAACCATATACACTAATTTTTAAGGAGGGGATATAAAATTGAACTTTCCTGCTGAACTGATTTTAATTCAAACTGGTTTTTTCCAATGGTTTTTCCAGGAAAAGAGATAAAAAAACTAATTTGTGTTAAATTGGAATACTTTTACTTTTCTGAACCCAGTGGTAGTGAGGGAGTCACCACTGCTAAGCAACAATAAAAGATAATTTTTGTACACACTAAGAAAACTCTACATGAGGAAGACTCCTAAGTAGAACTGGAGTTTTTGGCTGCTAATTTTAATGGAAAAAGTGGCTAGACCCTCAAATGGCTCCACAGCTGAAATATTTAAATTGCTTTGTCTGTGTTTCCTGTTGCTAGATGTAGACTGGAGCATTGTTTTGTTTGTTTTGTTCAGATTGCAGCAGTAGCTGAGTTCCAGTATGTGATGGAAAATTGCTTATTGGACTCTCCTGATCAGAAAGCACTGATTATGGGATATTAACTGTAGTGCTTTTATGATGAAGACTCTTAAAGACTGAACCAAAAACCACAACCTCATTACTTTCAGAATTAATGCTCAGAGTAAGCCTGCCCAGTTCCTGAAAGGTTTGTCTCCAGTGCATTAATTCTTTGGTTCCTTCTTGGCAGACGTGTTCACTGAATTGCACTGGTGGTCTGAGCATTTCTAATTTCACTGCCTCTTCACTCAAAGTGGATCTGCAGAACCTTGTAGCTACAGCTGGGACAAATTGCATCAAATCAATTATGGAACATTAAGTATTAGAAAATATAACAAGGCAAGAAAGGGGAAAACTCAATGCTGAGCTCTCCCCTGGCACATGCCTGTAATTAAATGGGTGTAAACGTTTCTAAAAGGGCAGTGGGGTGCTCAGCCCTGCAGTAGGGGCTGGGGACAGGGGTGCTGCTGGAGACTCGCAGCACTGCTGGGGTGTGGCTGGGTGCTCCCTCTCCTGCCTTGCCAGGGTTTGGCTCTCTGGCAGCCAGCAGGACACAGCTCCCTTCGCGCCCTTCTCCGTGCTCATCCAGGAGCTCATGAGGATGGTTCTGTCCCCCAGTCCCCAAAGACAGTTCTGCTAAGTTATTTGCCATTTGGGATGGCTGCTGTGTTGCTGGGTGCATCTGTGTTCTCACTGATTGGAAGCATCACCCTTTTTCATGGCTCGGTGAGTGTCGGTGTGCACTCGGAATAAAGTGCCTGCAGTGGCTTCCTGGGCTGGAAAGCCTTGAGATCCCCTTCCCTCTCCCTGCAGTAAAACTGACTCATGACTAACAGAAACAGGGTATTAAATGTGGGGAGCTGCCGACTGAGACAGAATAAGAGTTCTTAAGTTCTCAAGGGACTATGTGAAATCAAATGCTAAAAGTCTTACCATGTCCCTCCATTGTAGAATTTGGGGATTTTGTTTGGATTGTTTTCTTTCACCCAACTTTCTCTCAGTATAAATTTCTTTTTTGCAGCTTCCTTAGATCTACAAACAGTCCGAATAATATAAAATGAATATTTGTAAACTCTAGATATGTAGACTGTGTCTTATTTATTCTCTGCAGCCTGTCTCCCAAGATGCTGTTATCCTGTGTATTTGTCCACAATACAGAGACACAATCTTAGTTTTTTTTATATTTTCCATAACCCTAGCATTTACTTATGAGTATAAAAAGTACTTAAAGTACTAGCTTTTCAACTAGTAGAATCCATCTAAAAGCCTTTCCAAAAATACTGGTAACTACATGTCTTCTTAGTTTTAGCACTGCTGTTGCAGTGAGGTCAGCATAACATTTTCTCTGTGGGTCATAGTTTGCTGACCAGTGTGGAAATTTATGAATTGCTGAAATTGTGATGTCAGTTAGTAATAAATTCAAGCAAATGTGAAATTTTCATCCTTTCAATCATACAGAGAATTCAACTGAAATTGCTGCAGTTCATGATACAGAAAGTTAGGCAGGACTACTTAGAAGCAGTAAAATAGTTAAATCTATAGAAATATATTGGCTTTGTCTCTTGTGCAGTGGTTCTGTCTTCATGGGTGATCCTTTGCAGCAGCAGCCTCAAGCCTTCCATTATGGCCATGTCATGCAATTTATCACTCAGGTTTGTAGCTTTTTGTTTCAGTACAATTGCTGACCCACTCTAGTCTTGCTTAAATTTACTGACTGTTCCTTACAGCTGTTCCAAGTTTTCCATGAGTCATAAAATATTGCACATAGGTCAGCTACTGTGAGAAAATAGTTGATGTTTGTTGGTATTTGCCCTAGAAGTGCAGGCACGATGTCTCTCAGGGGTTTGGCCATATCATCCATGCTGTGTCGGGGGGGGTCAGAGCCAGTTCAGCCACAAACCCTGTGGTTCCTGGGTTTGCCTCCCATCCTCTGCAAGGTCTAAAACACTGAACCCCTCTTGGGCATGCACGTGTGAGCTGTAGCACGGGAAATGAGCATCAGATTGTGTGCAAGTGGTTTTGGATATATGCAGAGAATTCCTGAGCAGTTACTTGTACTGAGGAGGGCACTTTGAGTCAAACTTGTTTTGTCCCTTCAACTCCCGTTTGGCTGTTTGTTGAAGCACTGAACAGCAGTGTTACTCAGCATGTGGTCTGTGCATGTCTGGTAGTCCATAAAACTTCAAAAGACATTGTGAGAGGACTTCACATTTCAAAACCTGAAACACTCCAGTCCATGCTCATGTTCCCATACTTGCAAGTAAACAAACAAACAAAAAAAGTGAAGAAATAAAAGTGGCAAGTGATTATTTGATTTTTAGCCTTAAATTTAATTAGGTGATAGAAATTAGAACTGTCATGGCAGCACTGCAGAATTTTTTTCTAGAAGCCTGGCTTTTCCTTGGTGCTGCAGGAGTGAGGGTTGGCTGTGTGTGGAAGTCAGGGCAGCCCTGCATACTCTGTGCACTTCAGTTTCTTCACTCAAAAAGGAGAGCAGCAGGCTTGTATAAGATTCAAAGAGTGTAACAAGGAGGATCAAAGGATTTTCCTGACAACAGCTTCAGCACAAGCAGTGACTCATGGACTGCACCTCTTTGGTCCAGGAGTGGTGACTCACAGGAGACAGGGCTGAAATCTGTAGAACAGAGTTGCATAGAGAAGATGAATGAGGAGCATCTGCTCACTGCTTCTTCTGCAGCAAATTTAAAGTTTAGGTGAGAGGCTCAAAACAAACAAAAGGCACTAGCTCTGGGGACAAGCTCTAGTGCAGCTGTGAATCCCTTTGAAAGATACAGTGGAAGCTGTATTTTTATGTCGGGTCAGAAAGCAAAAATTCCCTCTTATATCCAGAGGCTTCTGACTCATGACACGGTTGAGCTGCAACTTATTTGAATGCAGGAGAACTTTCTTGATCTGTGCCTGCATTTACCCTCCTTTGGTAAGGGATGAGATGCTGCCCTCGCTGGGCTTTGCTCCGGCCTGGCACCTCATCTGTGTCTGGGACCATTTTGCTCTTCAGTGCTCTTGTACAGCAGGGGTCTCCTTGCTGTTCTGTTCCTGATCACCCGCCTGTCTGTCTTCCCTCAGGATCCTCTCCTTCCTCGGTTCCTTTCTCCCAGCCCATACATCCTCTGTTTGTTAAAGGTGAGGGAGGGTGGTGGCGGGGCACGTTCCCTGTCCTTGGAGGCTGTTGAGTGTTTTAGAGGAAATTCAGGTTTTTTTCACAGAGAAGCAGCACACTGTATAGATGTCAATAGGGCTCTGGCAGTGTTTGAATTGCTTTGATTTGCCTGCCGCTATGTGTGCCAAAATTTATATGAAAAGAGGGAAATACTGGTTACTTTATGTGGCACAGCTGCTGAGTTGCTCTTACCTCTCTGCTGTGCCTTTCACCAGCCCATTACACCTACCTGTAGTCTCTGATTTTCTGTGCTAAGCAAGCTCTTTGAGAAACTGTGTTTTTAAACAGCCAGTACCATGGAACTGACACTTCAAAGTAACTGCAAATGTTGCAAATAATAAATAATATTATAGCTATGCAATTATAATGTGATACTTAATTCCTTATGAGGGTCAGCCTGAGAATGTGCGGTGGCTGTGATTCGAGCAGTTCAGTTTGCAGCTGCTGTGTCTTCAGGAGCTTTTGTGATTATGTTTGCAGCAAAAGGAAACACAACCTTAGAACAAACTGGTGATTATTGTATGTACTAATTTATGCCTTCTATTTACAGTAGACTGACTGCAGTATTGATCTGAGCCTTTCCAAACCAGTTGTTTTGTGCTCAGTTTTGCCTTTTTTGCTCGGAATACCCTCAAGACCATTCACATGAACGATAGTATGTGCAACCAAAGCAGAATTACCTCAGGCCTCTGAAGAGAGATGCTGTATATCCCACGTTCTGGTGGCTCCTTAGGTAGCTGAAGCACTGAAAATGTGACTGTCTTGTAGTACTCTAAGCTGTATTTTTCATTATACTGACCACTGCATGTCACAGGGAGGAGATGGTGCTCATCTGAAAGAACTCACTACTGCAGAAAAGAGGGCGGGTTTGTATGACAGAAAAAATGAAGAAAGGCAGAAGGGTTTGAAGAATCAGAGTCACAATACGTGAACCCAGCAGAGATCCCACAGAGCTGGGCTGGCAGCACAGCCTCAGCTCAGCACCACGAGGAGAACGGGGGCAAAGTCAGGGTGCTGGAGCAAGTCCCCGAGGAAAGATGTGACTTCAGTCTCTGCCGCAGGTCTGTCAGAGTAAGTACAGCAATTGTGGCTGGAGCAGGGCCTTTCAGGGGCTATTTTGGGATTGAACCTATGTTTCTCTATGTAGAAGTTCTGTTTCATCCCCATAAATTCATAAGGAGGCTTTTGAGGACTGGCCTGTTGCATTTATGGGGCAAGAAAGGATAATGGACCTGTCAAAAAAGGCATTGTTGGCTCCTCGAAATGGTGGTTGCTGCTCAGCAGAGGCTCAGCAAGATAAAAGCAGCCTTAGCAAATCAAAGATCTGCAGGGAACATGTCTGCAAACACAGTCATAGAATTTGCTGTAATGGTTCTTGGAAAACGTGCTTGTCTGTTTTCTCTTACTTTTCACCTGACATTGGCTCTCACAGCAGCTGAGAGGTGCCAAAATTTCATCTGTCTTGAAAATTAGAATGTGCTTTGCTGTGACTTGCAATTGATCCGATTAGCTGAGTACGTTTGGGGTTTATAATTAAATTTGAAAAGCCATGTTGTTCAGTGAATGGTATTGCACCTATAATTATGGATTATGGAAGTCACCTCTTCTGCATAAGCATAAAATCTGCATGAGTCCAAAAACGGTTGGACTCATATTTCCATGAATAACCCAGGCAGATGGTTTCATTGCCTCAGACAGAATTAGAATAGGTTTCACTGGTGTACTCCTACCTAACATAAGAATGTAATATTTATTATGCTAAGCCTAAATCACTCAGGCTATACACAACTGTCTTACAGTACATCATAAACATGACGCAGCAATTCAACATCCTCATAAAAAAAAATTGCAACTCATTTGTTTAAATCTGGCTCTGCCTTGTGAAAAAAATAAGAATTAACCAGCATTTGTATACTGAGTGCATGAACTAAAGTATATGGGGGTTCAGGATCAGTTATGTAAGAGCATGAATAACTTCTCAACTGATTTCAAAGCTACAGCATTTTGGACCCAGTAGGTTCCACTTTGACCTTGCATGCTAGATTTTAATTGTAAATAATCAGATACATTTTTATGACTATTCTAATTACATGTTAGAGATAAAATTGATTACAAGATGGTTGTGTTTAGTTTTTTTATTATTATGTAGGTGCAATGGTTTTCCTGGTTCTGGTGTCTTTTCTGAGTGATGATCAGAACTACTGAGGTGCTTCATTTTAGCTAACAGCAGCACCACATCCAAGTAAAATTAAGAGATCGTGGTAAAATGCCAGTTTCCGCTTTACAGCACTATGGGAGGGAAATTCTAGTTGAAGACAAGTGTACAGAGTTGGGATTCTACTTTTCAAACAAGTAATATTAGAAACAAAATAATTTAATATTTTTAGTTGAGTGTATTTCTTTACACAGCAGAAATATATTGGTAACACAATGAAAACAATAGTAATATTAATAGTAAATATGAGAAATAATGGATTATGTGTAACAGCAAGCTTGAGAATCTTGCCTTTATTTTCTGTGCAGATGTTCTTTTGGGTGTGAATGTGGAGACCTATTCTCTGGTTGTTGTTAGGAGGGGGAGCCTTTTGCTACTGTAGGGCATGGGGCTTGAGCAAGGAGGCAAGGGATGGAAAAACACAGATTTCCTATTTTGATATCAAACTGTGACTAAGTCCTTTGAATTCAGTGAACTCAAACCAATGTTAAATCGGGTGCAACATGTAAATATTGCTGCCTGTGGTGTGATCTTCAAACCCTGCCTTTATTCCAGAATTTTTCTGATTTTAATTGTTTACAAGAACTTCAGTGAATCGGATTGTGACATTGCTGATGACTTGAGAAGTCACTCACTTCTGGGGCAGGGATAACTGAGAGCCAGAGATAAAATCCTGTCATGAAGTCCATGGGGACTTCTGGCCAGATATTGCTTCTTGTTGAGTGTGACATTCATGGGCTACTAGTTTGTTATTGTCTTTAGGATTTGCTCAGTTTATGCAGCCAAGACCTGAAAATTCAATTCTAGCTTGACCAAAACCATAGCTCCTGTTTACCTGCTAGAGAACTGCTGGTTCCCTACTAAACTGTATTCATGGGGATTATATATTATGTGTCCAAAATCTGTGAAATTTGAATATACTGTGAGATCTGATAAATACTGATAGATAAATACAGACAGATGGCAGTTTTACATCAATATGACTTTGTTACAGTGCTTGATGAAATTGCTCCATATTTAAACCAGAAAAACTCATATGAGAAGCTCAATGACTGTGTAAAAAGTGGCTTGGAATTATTTGCCTGCTGTATGTTTTTCCCTTAGATTTTCCCATAGAATTTTAAATATTTTTTTTTTGTACACAGAATAAGGATATCTGAATATTATTTTCATATTATTATTTCTGGAGGGAAAAAAAAACATTTAAAAGATATCATGAGCCTTGTGTTTTTAGGCTTATTTTGTATATAGCTTTATATAGTTTATTCTTAATTAACAATGAGTTTTGTTGTGTTTGAGATCCAAGAGCAGTGTTTGAATTCCGTGTTTGCAGAATGGGCTCTGAAATAAAATTTCTCCCTTTTATGATTAGTGGAATTGATTGATATCTTTGCTTAGCAGAAAGACTGCCACGTGGATACAAAGATAGCATGTTTCTTGCTCTGCTGGAAGTGCATGTCATGCCATTTTGCTTTTAAGCACACGATTCAGAAGAGATGAAATGGGAAAGCCCCTGCATCTGTCACCTTGGGCTGAACACTGCAGAAATGTTCTCCTTGTGCTCCTCTGGCACATGACTCACCAGGAGCTTTCATACAGACCCAGCATCACAGTTCCCTCCAGCCTGGTGAGATTTACTGGGTCAGAACCAGAAAGGCTCTGAGATAAATCACACTGTAAAAGAAATCAAATGGATGCACTTTGTGGCGCATCACTTTCAGTCTGCAAAGATTGACTTTGTTTACTCTGGTTCTGTGGAAACCACAAATCAGGGGGATCTTACAGAGGAAGTTAATGAAGATAATTCCTAGATGGGGGGGAAAAAAAAAAGGCACTTTGTGAAGAGGAAAATCTGTTTCAGAGTGCAGGGAGAGGAGACGTTCTGGCAGGTGTGCGAGCTGGTGGCAGAGGATGAACCAGCCCCGCCATGTCTCAGCAGCTCCATGGATGGCAGGGAAAAATGTTAACAATACTTACAGCCACTTTGCTAGCCTGTTGCCAGTACATCCTGCAGCTGGACGTGCAGGCACTGGAATTATGCATCGTGGGTCCCGTGGCGTCTGGCGAGAACAATCGCAGTGCTTGTTCCACACCCAGAACGCTGTCAGACAGCAGAGTCTATGAGCACAGCCAGCTGGGCTGTGTCCCTCTGTCCTGAGCTCTGTGTCCCTCTGTCCTCCAGGCACTTCAGTCCTACTTGCTGTCAGACAGCAGTCTGTGAGCATGGTCAGCTGGGGTGTGTCCCTCTGTCCTCCATGCGCTTCAGTTTATACATGCACACACAGAAGACGAGGGAATAAATCAGCTCCTTGTCTTGCAGACAGGGCCCAGCTTTCCAGAAGAGCTGCAAGGATGTGTCTGAGAGCCAGACAAGCTGGAGGTTTCTCTTGGGCAGCTGGTGGGCTGGTTTCAAGTTACTCCATATTTCAGTGTCTCTGTGTGCTGAACCTTGGTTTCAAATGATTGTGCTGGATCTCTGTCCTTCTTAAAGGCACAGGTTCTTCTGCTCCCCAGGCTTACACAAGGAGGTACACGTTCTCTGTGTCCTCCATAAAGCTTGGGAATGGTTTCATCCGAGCCAAAAATGTGTTGTTACTAACACACAGTGCATAGGCAGAGGGGCTGGGCAAGGGAAAATCTATTGGCCGTGTTTCTTGGATGAAAGGGTTTATCTTCCCTGGGTAATTCTTCAAAACAGCACTTTATCATTACTCTAATAACTTCTTTCTCTTATTTTGTTTTTGTAATTAATGTGGGCCAATCCAGTAGGAAGCAGGGTGATGGTTTGTGTTCTCTCTGTTTTATGGTCTGATACTGATGGTGTGTCTGTCTGCTCTGGACCTGCTGTCCTGTGGTGTGGAGCATATCCCCCATGTTGTGCTAAATGCGTTTCAAGAGAAAGGTCCTCTTGACAAATATATTGCACAAATCAGACAAAGCTGCAGTGAGTTGGATACTGACAATAGATTATCTGGGCCAACCCTGAAATAGGAAAATCCATTTTGATTTTATTTTACTTTTTTTCATTATTTCATTTGACTCAGCACCATCCTTTTCCTATGAAAAGGCTGAGAAATATCTCCTACTTCATTTGCAGCACCTAATGTAAAGATTTAAGAGGGTTTGCAGTTTCTTGAAGTTCAAGTGCTCTTTATTTTGGTTTGTATCAGTGAAGGCTGCTACTGTTATTTAAAAACAGCAGCTAGAGAGTTGCTGGTAATAACTTTCTGTCACAGTGAATTCACAGGCTGACCATATGCTGGGTCAGGGATCATTTCCCAGCTCTGTGTTTAGAGTGCTTTGAGGTCCTTTGGATGAAAATGCTTCAGACAGATGAACCATTTTTCCAATGTTGTAAATATTATTATCTTCACAATTAAAGAACAAAGTATATTAAAAAGAATGTCCCTATGCCAAGCAATTCTGGAAGAGGAGCTTCATTTACTTCTTCACTTGATTGTGCCCATGAGCTGAAGTCCAAACACTGAAGACAATTCAAAGAATTCCTGTACCAGCCCAACACAGAGAAATGTATTCATGTATGAGGCATAGGTGCCTTCTCCAGGCATTTTTAAAAACCGTTTTGTTGAGTTTCCTCTTTCTAATTAACCATCAGGGCTTGCTTTTTGTTTTCCTAATAAATATTGCTGTAGTTTTGTAGTATGAAAAATGGTTCATGTTTTTGATCTGTTTGAAATAATGGACTTAAAGCGCTGGGTGAGCACCATGGAAATATCTTTTCCTGAGATCACATGGTTTTTTTCCCCAGGTACAATAGCATTGCTTGCCAGTTTTCTGCTTCCAGATCCCAGAGAATTTTACTCTGCCCTGTCTAAGGTGTCGTTTTAATGGTATGCCTCCCTCACTCAAAATAAGGTATATTTTCCAAACCCTGATTGTCAGGGTGGCTGGAGGTGCCTTGTAAAGCAATACTAATGTAACAGTTCATTTTTACACCTTTGTGTTAAAAGGAAGGAATATGATGCCAGTGCTTTAGGTGCTGCTACAGGCATCCCAAAACCCAGCAGTGATAAATGAAATGAATTTGTGGAAGGTGGCTTTTTCTTTTTTGTTTAATTGGTAAAGGATCACTTGATGATCCAAATGTTCTCCTGCATGAAACAGAATAAATGTGAAGTTGTACTAAGGATGACAAGCTGCATTCCTGGTGAGACTTTTCTAAAGCAATCAAGGTTTCTTCTGCTTCTTGCACTAATCGTTAATAACTATGCTGTTGTCACACCTCAAAAACTTTCCTATTGACACTTCAATCATTTTTAAAGATCCTGAATGTTCAGCATGTATTAAAGTAACCTTTTGCACTCTATTAAAATTTAAGAACTGCTAGATTTTTAGTGAATGCCCAAGCAACTGGATCATGAAAGCATTACCTTGTGCCAAGGGCATGATGCAGAGCACTGATTCCTTTTTAACAAATAATAAGAAGTTTGGCTTTTCATTTACACATTCTGCCAATTGCTAACAAGTTTCTATCTTGTTCAAACACTGAATTGATCCCAAGAAATTGAAAATATTGATTTAACCCTCTGCCTGGTTTGTGCTGTGGGCACCTGCTAGTACAGTCTTAGCACATTACAATTGCTTGGCCGTAATTCCTCAGGGGACCACTAATAACTACCACATTTGTCTTTTCATCTTCTGAAATTATGCTAGCAGTTGTCCAAGTCAATTGTGATTCATTTGATACTGCTCTCCTTCAAGACATATTGCAACCAAATAGACTTGCTCACCAGTAATATATCTGATGACATAGTTAGTTCTAGTTAATTGACAGAATGATTCAGGCTTTTATGGATGGCATTAATTGGTCCCTGGTGTCCATGCAATAATTGACCAGACAGTGTAGGCTACATTAGCTTCTCATCCAGTCAGAACAGTGGTAAGATGAGGTAAATGTGGTACAAATGATAAAATGGCTATATTTTAAATCAAACATTTATAAGCTATAGAAGTGGGAGATTGTGGCATCAGGAGGGTCTGAATAATGAGAATACATAAATGTCCACATTCGAGGGTTGTGTTTTCTTTTTTTTTCTCCCCACCCAATTAACACATGTGGTAAGTCACATTTAGATGCCTTAATGGACTCTGCTTGAGTCGTGGTTTAATGTGTAAAGCAAAATAGATGAAAGGGCTGCTCATGGTATTTCAGCTTCTCTGTGCTGATATGGTAGAATTTTAAGCCTGATGTTAAAGTGTTAGAAGGAAGTTAAGGGTAGGGCAGCCCCTCACATTTACAGAAAGTTTTTATTTTATTTTATTTTATTTTATTTTATTTTATTTTATTTTATTTTATTTTATTTTATTTTATTTTATTTTTCCCTCCCAGAAAAGGAGATAACTTGTGGAATTATTTTTACATATTCCAGGTGTCCAAGAAATGTAAGGCCTGTTCTCAAATGAAAAGTGTAATTTGTTAGAAAAAGTGAGATAAACAAGAAAAGCAACATCAAAACAATACTGGCTAGTACACAGCTCCTCTTGAAGAGTAATCATTTAGTGATTTATCTAACTCTCTGTTTGTATCTAATTCTCTGTTTTGTGTAAGGAAACCATAAAGATAAGCAAGGAGGGTCTGCTGGGAGTGCCTCAGGTTTGGAGGAATGTGACTGAAAAGAAACACAGAATCAGGGAATATTTTGAGTCAAAAGGGACTCATAAGGATCATGGAATCGAACTCCCTGCTCATCACAGGGCTACCCAAAGCTAAACCGTGAGCTGAGGCATAGAACAGTACCGGTGTTGTAGAGGGTTCTGTTTGAACTGGTTCAGAAATATTTGTCTTGCGGGCCTATCACACAGTTCATGGTGTACCTGTCACCTGGGGCTCTGGTTACAGGTAGAGGTTTTTAGGTCATACGGAAAGAAAATATCAAGCATACATCTAGTTGGGGGGGAAAAAGGAATTGGTCAAAGGTGTATTTTCTAGTGCATTGCCAATTTTGTTTTTAGTGCCTTAACATGGGATATTTTTTGGAGCTTGTTTTAAATCTAGAAGGTATTTTCTTGCTTAAAATTTAAACTTTCATTTTGTTAAGATCATTCCCTCTGTGTGTATTCTCACAAAAAAAAATCAGTTTAAAAAAAAAAATCGGTTTTTAAAATCAGTTCCTCTTCTGTTTTTGTGCAACTCTGATGTCTTCCCTGCCCCTGCAGACTGCAGCTCTTTTGCCTGTGCCCACAAGGCAGCCCCTATGCTGCTCTCCCAGCCCATTTATCAGCCCCATTCATTCCACCTGCAGCGGGTGCCCGAGCTGCCTCACAAAGCTCCCCACATCCCACAGCCACGGCCCTCTGGATCACAGCCCTCTGGAGCACGGGAGAGGCACGTCTGTGGGGATTTGGAGGGAATGAGGATGTCAATACCAGGCAGGCTGAGCTGCTCTGAGAATAGTCTCTGCCCGAAATGCAGAGATTGCTGTATTAATAAAGAATGCCAGCCACCATCAGCTTTGATCACTTCATTCACTGCTACACCCCTTTTCAGTGCCCTATCCCTTTTGCTTCAATCTTTCCAAATTGCCAAGTTGTCACAACATCGATCATGCATTCCTTCAGCGTCGCGCTTGTGGTGGGTACTGCCAAGAACAAACAATAAAACCAGTCGTTGCCCTGCTTTAATTTTTATGAATTGTTGAATGTCCCGAGCTCCCACTGATTTCAGTCTTCTAGTGGGAATTGAGGGCATTCAGGGATTGCTGGGAAACCCGGCCTTTACACCATGTACATGCTGATTGCAATGTCTCCACTTCCTTGTAACTTCTTCACAAATCAATCTTTCCAATCTGCCAGTAATTTGCTGCTCTCTCAGATGCCTTCAGCATGCTGGTATAGGTTTTTTTTGGAATTGATACCTGCATTTGTGTTGCAGGTTGAATGGATTGATACGGGAAAAATGGGAAAATTTTGACTGAAGAAAGTCCTCTGGGAATGGATCCTTTTTCTTGTGAAATGGGTCCATGTCTCTGTTTTTACAGACTGAGCTACATTCAGATGAGGCTGTTCCTAGATGAAGTGATGTAGTTTCCTTGTTCCTAAAAAAAACCTTGGATGTTCATCCATGAGCCCAGTGGGTGTGTTTGCCTTGTTGGATGGGAGCATCCTTTGGAAGTGTAATTTTCTCAGGCAGACAAGAGGTGTTGTGTTTCTGACAGGTCACATTAAGATTATGATCCTTCAAAACACTGATTCTGTGCAAAAGCATGTTATTTCTGGGTGAAGAACCCTGCCCACAGGTTAGGTCAAATTTAATGTGATCTGCTATTGGAGGTATTGGATTTTATGTTGTAGAAAGCAATGCTGAAATTCCAGGCCAATGATTTCTACCGAGCCCAGTATCGAATGCTAGCTGGTTTTATTTCCCACATTTTAGGAAAAAGACAAGACATTTATATGAAAGAAAACAGAACTTTTTTTTTTTTAAAGTGTATTTTATTTTATGACAGCAATGAAAATAACCTACATTTATAATCAAGGTTTTCATTTTACATACACCTTAAGATGTCACTGATGACAACTTCAATTTAACCTTTCAAATACTAAGGAATGCAATTGACTTTAAGGAGGCTTAAGAACAGGGATTAATCTTGCCTAATTTATATTATTTGCACCGCTTTAAAGCTTTTCAGAATAAATTATAATAGTTAATATAACTTAATGCAATTTACTAATTCCTAAAGCCAGGTAAATATTTATTTAACCTCATAAGTCAAGACTTTTACCAAATCAAATCTTTTCACCCTTAAACACTTTGACATGGTAAAATATTAATAATTTCTACTTAATCCTGAACTATTTTAAACCCAAGTTTAGTAAAATGTATGGATTGAGTATGAGCTATCACCTGTATAAAAGAACAGAGGTAGGAAGTGGGACTGAGTTTTTTATTTTTGCCCACTAATGTCTCCAGCATGAAGAGCTTTGTTGCAGGTTTCTGTTACCTCCTCTGTCCAAGCACAGCCATGGAACTACAAGCTTAGAAGAGGAAAACTTTGGTCCCTGTTGTTCTTTTCCTATGATTTTTACTGCTTACCACAGGGATAGAGGATCTAGATGGCTGAGATTAATTTTCTGAGCCCACTGTTTGCATTCATGTTCAAATGCCATGAGTAGCTGAGCTTTAGATTCAAGTTTGAATACAACAGTGAAACAAGACTCCCTTGCTTGGATTTTTCTTTTGCCTACAGCTCTAAAGTGGTCCACAAGTGTCTACCTGCCTGTTCCCCCCAGGTACTTCTGCAAATCCCTTACTTAGCATTAACTGGAGAAGTGATGCTCTTTAGGAAACATCTTTAGAGACTTCTTGAAAATAGGAAGGCGAGCAGATGGGAGAGAAACCCAACAAGTAGTTGACCCAGAGGTCTTCTTTTGGGAGTCTTGCTTAAGAATATACAGAAAGAAAACTGACTGAGATCTGATTTTTGTGGAGATTCACTTTTTCAGATGCACAAGTTAAAGTATTTCCAGTGCTCAGAGAATCAGCAAGTAATTCAAGCATAAAAGTTTGTGGTCTAATTTTTATAGCTGCTAAGTATATTTAGCTTGTGTTCACACTTTACGTATGCACATAGAAATGTTTGTCATCTTCAC
>VXBQ01015062.1:117820-188408 GCA_013400175.1 Phainopepla nitens | reverse complement strand
TTTTTTTTTTTTAATCTGGAGAATAGGAAAGAGCCTTTTTTCCAGGTAAGAATGGGACAGGATGCAAACAAAAGCCTGCTGCAATGGCAAATGTTACACTAGAGAATAAATGCTAGGATGGAAAAAACTGAGTTACTGAATTTTAAAATCTTTAATAAATTGGCTTACATTTTAATTGAAGTCTTTCATTAATCTAGTAGAAATGAAAAGATAGAGGAGAAGCCAGGGTGATTGTTTTAAAAGCACTGTAGTGACACTTTTGTTTTCAATCTATGAATTTGTTTTCAAACAAGGTCAGAGTATCAAGCAATAACAGATGCAGAAGACACTCTGGATGAGTGTATTTTTCTGTGAGTAAGTGCCATGAAGTCTCAGGTGGATCAGCAAGGCAGTGATTTGCCCTGTGTAGGTTTGAAAAGGGATTTGTCCATATTGACGTGTTCTAAATTTCGGGAAATAATTACATTGGCTGTTTCTGTTCCATCAAACATGCACACTCTGCACTGAGGCCTTAAGCTATTTGCAGCAGTTGCTGTAGCACAAGTTCCGTTTTTCTGAAGTATTAACATGGAGCATGAGTGTTTCTGAGGGGCCCTTTTTGTTACTCAGATCTATATTTCTTTCAGAAAATACTATGTTATAACTTCAAGGCAAGCATCTGATGTGATCATTGTGGCTTCAGCACTTGCTTTAGTGTTTCTAAGAGTGTCCTTTTGATAGCTGAGGCTTATGTTGTAAATCGCCTCTTTGGGAGGACCATGAGAAAGGACTGTGAAGGCATGGGAGATGTTTGTGATGGACAAAACATAAAACAGGCTTCCAGTCAGTTTGATTGGCATTGGCATGGGGCTGCTCTGCTGAGCCTGTGTCAGAAACAGGTACCAATTTGTGCCCATGGCCCTGTAGGAGAGGGGAAGTTCTCCAGCTGGAGTGAAGGATTCCAGCATGTCCTCTTTCCTTAAAATGGTTTCATTCTGGGTTTTGAGCAAAACCATCCTTTCTGCTTCCACTCAGGATCTTGTTGCTGGTGTGTTCTGAGATGAGAGACAGAAGGGTCAGCTCTGCTTTGGACTCAGCATCTCCTGTTTAGTTTTCATTTTCAGTAAAAGATTCAAGTTTACATCATGTAACAAAACACCTGCTTTGAGGGAAGCATCAGTGGGCACTATATGGCATCAGCCTTTTGATATTTCCACCTCTATCCTCTTTTCAGCACCACTGTGCTGGACCTTTGCATAAATTCTGTGGTACCTTTTTTTAAAAACAATTCCAATTGGGAGCAAAACTTCACTGGTAAGATTTTCTAGCTTTAATTCTCCTACCATTCTGCTAGTAAGAGCTGGAAAGGTGATTGATTGCAAGTCATTTGTTTGCACCTATTGCCCCTGGAAAGCCTCACACTTGCGTGCAGCAGTCCCAGACAGCCCTGAGAGAGGTCATTCTGTTCAGGCTTGCAGAAGCCTTTGAAAGTCCTTTTGCCATGGGATTCCCTTCTCTGTAGGTGTGAGAGTGGTCTCCTGTGCAGGCAGCTGTCCCAGCTGCCCACTGGTGTCCATACAATGGGTCAGGTCCCTCAGCTGCCTGCTGGTGTGGCAAGTTTGGTTTATAGGTACAGGAGAAACTTGAACATGTTTTTCCTTTTATCTTCTTTTGGTTGAATAACCCTGGGTGGATTCCAGGCACCCACCAAAGTCTATCACCCAACTCTGCAGCTGGACAGGGGAGAGAAAATATAAAGGTCATGAGTTGACATAAGGACTGCTCACCAATTTTTGTCATGGGCAAAACAGTCTCTAATTAGAGATATTACTTGAATTCATTGCTAACAAAATCAGAGCAGAATACTGAGAAGTAGAATAAGATCTTAAAAACCCCTTCCCCATACCCCTCCCTCCTTCCCAGCTCTACCTCCTCCCCCAGGGCAGGGAGACAGGGAATGGGAGTTGTAGTCATTTCATCACACATTGTTTCTGCAGCTGCTCAGGGAGAGAAGTCCTTCCCCTGCTCCAGCATGGGTCCTTCTCACAGGAGACAATTCTCCAGGAACTTCTCCAGTGTGAGTGCATCTCACAGCCAACGGTTCTCCCCAGACTGATCCAACATGGGCTGCAGGGGCTGCGGGGCAATCTCAGCATCCCTGTGCCCTCCCCGTGCTCAGGCCCAGCTGCCTCACCAGGGGCTGTCCCAGGGGCTGCAGGGGAGTCTCAGCCCCAGCACCTCCTGCCCCTCCTGCACGGACCTGGGCGTCTGCAGGGCTGTTCTTCTTACATGTTCTCACTCCTCTCTTTGTCTGACTGCAATTACATCGGTGCAATAACTTTATTTTTTTTCTTCTTTAATCTGTTATCACGGAGGCGTTGCCACCATTTCTGCTTGGCCCAGCCTTGGCCAGAGGCATGTCCGACTGGCTTTGGCACTGCTGGACACGAGGAACCTGCTGACAGGTCCTCACAGCAGCCCCCCCTGTAGCCCCCATGCTGCCAAAACCTGGCCACACAAACCCAGTGCACTTCTGTGTTCCTCCTAAATCTGTTTTCACATTCGTAGCTGCTCTGAGAAATGTTGTGGCAGCGTTTCCTCCCCTCCTTTGCCTGACTTTCAGCAAATGAAATGTTGCTGTTTGGCAGAGCCAGGTTTCTCTCTGACAAGGTGCAGCATGTACCTCTCACTTTGGGTGCAGCCCAAAGTATTGCTGTCAACATCAGTGTGATCAGCACTGGGCCCCTGGGTGTGCTGCACTGCCCTCTTCCATCTGGCTTTAAAAGAAAGGAAAGGAGAAGGAAAAAACCCCAAATCTCTGAAGTCCAGGAAAGGGGACCACACATATTTTGGTGACAGACACTTTTTAAAGCTTGTTTGCATTTGGGTGATAATGTACTTTAGTATGGCAGGGGAAATGAGAAACTTCACACATGGCATCTGGAAATCCTTGTGGCTCACTACCCTCCTTGACAGCAATAATGTGGCTGTAAATTTCCCCCAACAGAAAACATATAACTGCATCAGCCATACCAGAAACAACCTTTCATTTTCTTTTAAATGGATGTGTTGTTTTAAATCTCAACTTCTTAATAGCTTCATATAAACATTTGTGAGCCTCTGAGGTAAGTAAGTATATTTTTACTTCTTGTTCTTATGTCATAGACTCACTGAATCATTTAGGTTAGAAAAGATCCCTAAGTCATTGAGTCCAGCTGTTAACCTAACACTACCATGTCCACCAATCCTTATGGAAAATCAGTCTGTGGCTCAATTTAGTGTCTGGAGTGGTGAGTCCTGACATCTTCATATGCATCTCACAAAGATGAAAGGGGTGTCACTTGCAGGCACTCTTGGTAAGTCTCTGCAGCACTAATTTATTCTCTTTGTGCACACGTTATAGCTAAGCCGGATGTCGGATGGAGTTCCTTTGGCTGATGCAGTGACCATTTCTTTGTCTTTTAGTAGCAAGAACCTAGTGTGTGCTAAAATGTTAATGTTGGTGTGGTGACCAGGTTTGGGATGGATTTGCCAGCTGCCTCAGGGAAAATGCCTTTAATGACCAAAACATATAAAGTTTAAAATATAGTGCAGTGCTTCAAAGTTTGTAAAGCTAAGAAATTTGGTGCCCTGTGGATTTGGCAGAAGTTTAGGTACAGTGTAGTAGTCTGTATGCTGCCTGTATTTTGGCAACATTTGGTTGAATCCAAATACAGAGTATTTAACACTTTAAAACCCTTTTTCATTAGTTGGTCTCAACTGTAATGAAGCTCAGGCCCTTTTCCTCACTTGAAATTCTTCTCCATGTGTCAAGATGCATCCAGCCAGGATACAGGAGTCTTGTTCAGGACTTGGCCCAGTAGACAGTAACACCCTAAAATTTGTTGTGGTGTGGAGACTGCACACTATGGGCCAGGCAGAAGGGAAGTGCTCTTCCAGGATGAACCCGTATGGAATGGAGGGTTATCCTGGAAACAGCCAGGAAGGGGGAAGGATGGTGTTAATTGTCCTTACCACTGAAGAAGGGCAGGAGAAGGAGAAGGAGGGAGGGAGATAGTGGGAGAGACAGCACACTGAAAGAGGGGAAAGAAGAATGCATAAAGTGCCAACAATTAGAAGAAAAATGAAATAGTTTTATGCAACAGAGATGCTAGCACTCATTACCATATCAGCAGGTTAGACTAAACAGATGATAAAGTCTTGTGAGCAGACTGGGAGCTTGGTAGGGGCAGAAATCTCTAAGCTACATTAATAAATGTTGACTGCAGTTCCAGATGTGTGTGTATGTGTGTGTGTGTGTGTATTTAAACATTGGTCCTGTGCTGCCTGAAGCTACCCTGCTCATGGCTCCTGCCAGTGGATCTGGTGATGCCAGCAGTGGGGGCTGTGCTGGGATGTGTGCCCCCATCCTGGTCCTAATGCCAGCCCTCAGCTCCTGGAGGTGTTCAAAAGGCACATGGATGTGGCACTTGGGGACCAGCTTTGGTGGTGAACACAGCAGTGCTGGGTTAATGGACTCAGTGGTCTCAGAAGACTTTTCCAGCCTTAATGAATCTGTGAGTCTGTGGTGGAACTGAGAAGCAAAGTCCTTCTGCTCCTTGTGAAATGTCAGTTGTTGCTGTCAGGATTAAAAGCCATTGGTGTTGGGCTGCTCCGCAGGATAACCATGGATGTGGGTGGAGGGCAGGCATCATTCATGAATCTTTTCCACCACGATATGTAGAGAGCTAACATCTGTAACAGGCAAAACTGTGAGGAGGGCACAGGGACTCGACAGAGCTGCGACTGGAAGCCCAGACTCCTCTTCCAGCCCCATATCTATGGTACTCAGGCACAAACCAACCTGTAAAGTTTCTCTCCTACTGCATCAGGTCTAAAGAAAGTGGGATTAAGAATTAGGCATGAAACTGTATTTGCACTTCATTACTCATTTGTCCAAAACAAACAAAGAAAAGGTTTCCAAATCTACACTTTTTGAATAAATGTTATGTAAAGTAAAGCAATGAGCTGGGAAGCAAAAGAAAGCAGTGATTTGCCATAGAAACAGAAAAGATTATAAATAAATATAAACTGTGATTTTCTTTCAGTTCTCTGGCATGTTCCACCCTTTAAATTATTTTTTAAGAGCCCTCCCATCAACCAAAGCAACCATTTTAACTAAAAAAGAAAAAAATGTAACAAAGATTACAAATATTAGGGTTCTAAAACATTTGGTGGCTACACAAAGCAAAATTTTCTTATGATTCCCCAAGAGAACCCTGCAGATTTTGAAAGGCATGAATGGGGGTTTACAGTGATAATGAAATCAGCAGCATGGTATTTACCCTGCTTGGGATGTACAGTGGGATGCTGGAGTCTGGGGCAGAGGGACAGGGAGAGCCAGGCAGGCGTTTTTCTCTCTGACAAGTGAATAGGTTATGAGGAATGCTTCCAAATTTAAACAAAATGCATTTTGGTGCAGTATTATTTGATTACTCAGCTTTTCATTGTTGTATCTCTTAGCTAAACTTTGAAATAAGCAGTGATGTCTTCTGTTCTCTAACAGCTTGTGGTGTTCTTATACCTGAGTTTTTGATGACATTAAGGTTTCTTTTTCTCCCCTTGGCCGAGTGTCTTGGGAATCCTTCAGAAGTGCAGCAATGTCGTTCTCCTCCACTTTAGCTCTAACATCAGTGACCCTGTTGGGTTCTACAGGAAGGCAGGAATGGGCAGCTGATCTAATGGGAAGGACCTATGGACAAGTCTTTCCTTAGGCTGAAAAAAAAAGAGTTAAATGGGTCTCAATTTTAAACATGTTTTGAGAGTGAGTTTGCGAGAAATTACTTACCCTGTAACTCAAGTATGTTGTAGGTCTCTCTTGTGGGTTTGTAACTGGTGCAAAATATTTATTGTACTGTAGCTAGAATGACACTGTTAGCTATAAAATCTCCACAAAATGCTACTTCGTGCCTGTGAAATAACTTGGAAACCAAGGTTGGTGTTGGATGCATCCCAAGCTCTTTCATATGTCGGTCAAACGTTTCTCCACTTGGCCCATCTGCTGTCAGAAGCTGTCATCTAACACAAACCAAGGCCAAATACCCTGGACATAATGAAAATTTAAATACCTCTTTGCACCTGCTGTGAAAATAAAGCATCTTAACTGCACAGGACACGGACACCATGTAAGTCGTAAGCTAAACAAACAGTTTTTGCAAAGACTTGCATGAAATCCCAGGGCAGAGATGAAAATGAAGGCAGCTCACCAGGTGTTCCCCTCCCTGTGGATGCACAGAACTGTGTGGCTGCAGGCTCTGGCACTGCTCTGTTTTAGACAGCCTCTGGATGTGGCCAGAACCCCTTCACTGAGCCAGAGAAGTGACCTGCTCTCTAAAAATCTTCTTAGAGCGAAGGCTGGGCTGAGTAATCTTGTCACAGCTTTTCCTCTTGTTTAATGCAATCTCTGGAAGAAATGTGCCTCCTTGCTGCCTCAGCTTTGCTTTCTGTTGGTGCTGCTCTAGAGTGTGGTGGAATATGTCACTGGCCTGGCTGCAGTTCACTGGTACAGTGAACTTAATTAATTAATAGTAATTAATGAATATTCAGCAGCATATTTGGCAGTACACAGATGTGTATTTTCAAAAGTGCTGGATTTTCTGGAGGCTCCTGTCTGTGTGAGCCTTGCAAGGAGCACGATTTCCACAGCTGTGGTCTGACAGACGGACAGACAGATAGACAGATCTTGGTTACTCTCAGATGGTCCATGGATGTTTCTGCAGTTCCTACATCCGTTTATCTGCCAGCGTGCACCCATTTGTCTACACGGATTTCTCTCATGGATATGCGGTATAAACAATAGAATGCTGGTCTGTCAGGCCAGCTTTTCACTAGGTCACTTTGTGCAGCCATCTCTGAGTCTTTTAAGTACCATCTCTGTGTGCAATAGGAATCTGGTCAAAAGGAACCTGCAGTGATTCAAGCGTCTGCCTTTTACAGTTCCTGAGTCACAGGCTTGTACTCAGGACTTCACTGAAGCATCAATACACAATTTAATGTAATTTTTTTTGTCTTTTTGATCGTCTCTCCCTGAACTCAAACCACTTTTTTGGGGGTATATATAGCTTAGAAACATGTAAGCATTAAGGTATACATAGAATTTAAAGTGGTTAGAACACTATAGTTGTGTAATGCTCTAATAATAAACATGGAGAGAAAAGGATACTTTCGTGATAGTTAAAGTTTATTTCTTAAAGAATAAATGATAGGAAGCAAACCAGCACCGAGAATTTCTTCTCTGCAAATAAGCATTACTTAAACAATCATAATTCCTTAAAAATCAACTTTGTTTTGCCTATGAGAACAAACAGAACGAAGCCACCTACTGAGAAATTCTATTTTGCTAATTTTTATCTATTCGAATGCAAATAGTGGTTTTAATCCCCTTAACTCATCCATCATGCATGACAGGTCAGCCAGCCCATTGTCTTCGTGTTTGAAGGATTCCTGTCCAAATCAGACTTTCTGTCAGCAGTGTTAGGCAAGAGTCTGCTCCTTTCTTAAACTGCTCCTGTCCCTGAGAAACTGCAGCCACCTCGGAAAACAGCCCGGGAATTGCACATGGAATTCACTGAGCTTACTGACAGTTCCTCTCAAAGCAGGGGAAAAAACCCCACAATGTCAGATTAAGGACATCTAGGTTTTTGTATTATCTACTAAACATCTGTAGCTCATCCAGAGATATGGCAAAGGTCAAAGTTTGGGGCTTTTTTTTTTTTCTCCTGTGGGGATTTCTTTGTATATTCTGAAGCCTAAAAATTGCTGTTTGTTTTGAAATGCATTTTTGGTTGCAGTAAAAACCAGTTTATTGTAAGTAGAAAATTATTACTAGAGGCAAAAAAAAAAAAAAGCCATATATTTTTGTAGCATTTAAATTTTAATTAAATGAGGCTTAGAGTAAATTGTAAAACCTTTTGTTGAGACAACCGACACTGACAAAATATTAATTAATGAATATTCAGAGAGCTCTCTGGATCACTCCTCTCTTTTTGAAATATGTTCTGCCTCTTTTTTTAAAAAATCAGAAGAAGAAAATTAATAAACATTGCTTATGTGGAATATTTCCCAGTATGAAGACCTGCCAAACAGAATCCAATGCATTGCATTAATGTCAATGAACACTTTTGAACCAGATGTGTCTATGGGTCTTTTTCATTGTTTCCTCTAAAATTGAAGCTGGGATAAAACCAAAGATTAAGACTTGACATGAGGAGAATATCTTTCTGTGCTACTATTAGGTCATTTCCCTTTTGCTGTGTAAATTAAATTGTGGTCTTGATTCAATCTGGGATCATTTTATTGTTGTTGATTTTAATACAATGCACAAAAAGTTCTTTTCTTTGGAAGTATCATTATGATATAACTTAAATGAGTCATTGTAATTGTTCTCTCATTAGCATCTAAAGGGATTGTTTTGGTTATTTTGTTTCTGGGATCTTTTCTTTCCCCTCTCCTCTTGGGCAGCCCGGTTAAGGGTGCGCCTTGCAAGTAGGTAATTTGTGTATAATAATATTTAAGTGGCTTATTGTAGGTTTTTTTTGTGTGTAAATACACACACCCCATTGGGGCAGCCCTTAAAACCTGTTTTAGGCACCCTGAGGTCTTTGTCCCCTCCGGGTCCTGTCCCTGTGTGGCCACTGCTGTGCGTGGTCCTTACCTAAATTCTGAGCCAGACCCTTGGCTCCCAAAGGATTTAGAGCACCAACAAGCTCCAGCAAGTTGAAGACACACAGTTAATTTTTTTTTTTTTTTTTGCTCCCATCCCATTTCCTGGAAACTGTGAGACCTGCCTGTGTCCTGGGCCCCAGCCCTCCAACACATACTGTTGCTTAAAGAGGGGGAAAAGAAAGATGGAAAAAACCAAACCAAACCAAAAAACCCCAGAAAAATAGGGGGAAAAAAAAAAAAAGAAGAAGAAAAGGTGTAGGGGGGGATCAAGGGAGTGTTTGCCTTGGCTCACTTGGCAATTAAAAATACATAAGTGAGAGAATTGCCATGAACTTGCCCCAAGGGCTATAATAAATAACATCCTGCATAACTGGTACATAAAGTGTGCTCTATGGTTTTGAGTGAAATGACTGTATTTGTTTTTAGGGTTGTGGGCTGGAGATTTTTTCAGAATTGTAACAGTTGGAATTCAAATAGGCTTATGTTTCTGTAATTGTGTTAAACATATTTTAAAAAATTGCTGTTTGATCAACTGTAAATATTACCAGTTCAGAGGTTAAATGCTGTTGTTGAAGTCTCTCAGGGAAATCCAGCAGAAGTGTAAATATGGCAGAAAAAGCTAAACAATATGGCAAAGGAATATTTGCTGACTTAAGAGTGCAGGATCAACACCAATATTTTTCCAGTGATGCTAAACCTCTTGTAACGGCTAAATTGGATTTGTAGTTGAATGAAGTATCAGCTGCTGTTGGACAAGCCCATAAAGGTTGGACGGCTGGCCTTTTGTAGGCAGGGCTTAGAGGACGATTGATATGTTTTAGCACTTTTGGGATTATTGTGATTAGGAGGAAGCCATTCTGAATGATAGAGAAAAGGATGTAAAAAACACAGCCCACAGCTGGTAAGCAGCATGTGTTTGCTATAAGGAGAGGTCATGACTAGTTGATCCTGCTGGTTCAGGCACTGATTGACAGTCAAGAAAACTTGATATTGTGAAGCAGACCTTTCTTTTTTCCCCTTTTTTTTTTTTTTAATCTTCTAAAGAAATGATGGTTCTGTTTTGTTAAGTCAAAGTATTACAAAATCTGGAACACTCTCACTTGTTGCAAGCTAAATGTTCAGAGACACAGCTGCAAGTTTGGAGTTGTTAAAATATCATGTAGGAATTAGTATTCAACCCATATCGGTGAGAACAGTAAATAGGAGTTACAGAATTAGCTCTGGTGTTTCTGTGTTTGCCTTTTTCATATGTGTTAGTCTTAACAAAAAAACCCTCTTTGCCATCTAGTAGAAAATTTATGCTAAGCATAAGGCAATTTCAAGTCTGCTGAACTTGTTGACTATTATGCGCCTGGTATATCCAAGATTTTTAGCCAGGAATAATATGTGTAAAAAATATTTTACCAGCCAGAAAACAGCTTTATCATTTTATTTCTATTAACCACCTGCCTCAGAGGACATGTAGGTTATTTCCTCTTATCTCTGCTATCCACTTGGAAATGTAGAGCTGCTTTTTCCTCCTTTTCTTTTTTCTTTTTTTTTTTTTTCTGTGAGCAGCCATCCGAAAGCTTGCAAATGCACATTTAAATAGTTGTATCTCTGACTCTTTTTAGTGGGGCTGTACCTCTTTCAAAATTTGAGTTTAGCATACCACACAGGAAAGAACACAAGCTTGCCAACTCCCGCTGAGCGTTTTTTCAAGCCTGTGAAAAGAATGAATTATTCAGCAGTAAGCATGCTTACAGCTGGCCATTTGGGAGCTTTGATGTGCGAATCAGGCGGTTGCATGAATGCCCTTATTGTCATGTTATGTGTACACAGTGTGTGAATTATTGAAAATAGTGAGGCCTGAGCCTCATCTGGTAGAGATTACAGTGCAGGCATGCTGGGTGAAGGTCTGTAATTGAAAATCCCCAGATGCTGTTTATTTGGCCTCTGTCACGTGGCCCTTCTGCAGAAAGCCTGGCTGAACAAAATGCTGCCCGCCTGGGAAGCAGCGCCCAGCCCCCTCCCGGCCCAGCACAGCCCAGTGTGCCTGCCACTTAAACACCTGCCCATAATATTTTTAAAAGCTTAAATTAGATTTGCCTATAACGTTTAAATAGAGGATGCCTTACTTAGAGGTTTAAACTGCTTAGCCAGTTGTTGACTCGCAGAACTCTTTTATCTACAAGAGGCTTTTTGTTAGCCAATTTAGCTATGAGGCGCCTTTGGGAAGCGGCGCTGCTGAATTTGAGGCGAGATCTCCGAAAACCGGATATTCTGCCGGCAAAACGGAACAGAAGAGTGCTGGGGCTGAGCCCCATGACAGAGCAGCTTTTCCCCCACAGGCTGCGAGCTCTGGCTGCCCAAGGGCCCCGTGCCCACCTTCTGATGAGGAAGGGGTCCAAAGCAGCACATCGCTGCTGACGGTGTCCATGCCTGGGCTGGGATCTGCATCCAGCCCGTGCTCGATAGCCAGACAAAGAGCTGGGTGCTGCTCATGGGGACTGTCTCAGGAGAGCACTCCCAGCTGCTTCTTCACCAAGCAAAAGTCCCACCGGCTGTCCAAATCTGGCCCCCAGGCACGTGGGCAGCACTGCACGACCACCAGCCCAAGCAGAAGTGCAGTTTACCAAAACTAGCTGAACAAACATTTGCTATGGTGTAAACATGGCTGTGAGAATGATCTGGGAGATGAAACTGTGCAGGTCTGTCCCCAGACTTCTCAGTCAGGATGGGAAATACCTGTTCTGAGCCATAGTCTTGTAGAATTTGAAGAAATTCATACTATTTCATTATCTGAAAAAATAGGCTTTTTTACTTGGTTGTTACTTGAATTATGTGGCTGAGTATGAAAACCTTTTGAAATTAGCTGTTCATTTTCAAGTTGCTAGCCAGCTTTATTTCCCACACTTGCCTATTTTTATCCCATTTGGATAGTGCCTATTACTGGGAGCTGGGAGGGCAGAGGTTTAATTTGGGTCGTTAATGTTCTAAATAAAGACGCCCGCCGGCCTCACGGCTGCTCAGGGACATGATGCACCAGCTGCTGGCCCTGTTGCCTGGGTTTGAGCACTGATGCCCATGGCCAGGACACAGGAAAAGGGACATGGTGTGGCCCAGAGAGTGCCCATAGCTCGTGCAGGTGCAGGTAGAGCTGCCTGTGGTGCTCTTGGCAGCTCTCCTGCAGAGATGGTGGTGCCTTTTCTGGCCCATGAAGGGATTGCAATTTATGCCTTCCCCAGTCAGAGGTGGATTTAGACCTTTGAGAGCCTTGCTGGTGCTGGGTGAGTGGGGACGAACACACCCTGAGCATCAAGAGTGTGTCAGACCTTTGTGGGGGCTGATGCTTGGCTGCTTGAGGCTGTTCTTGGAAACAGCCTTGGTGGGGGAGGCTCCCTGCACAAGGGCCCTCTGTTAGAGCAACAACTGCCTCTCCCGGGGAGAGGCGGTGGGAGCTGCCCCACTTTGCAGCTGCTCCTACTTGTTTTGAACAAGAGGAGCTGAAGTGTCAGCTCTCTGCTGCCTGAGGGGTGTCCAGGATCACCACACGCTCCCCTGTTGAGGGTGATGGTGCTCAGGGATGGGGCAGTGGATTGGGAAGGTGGAGGGAGCCTGTGTGCCAAGGGTTGGCTGGAGCAGGGCTGCACTCAGCTGTGCCCTTGGAGGGGCCACAGTAGAGCTTTGAGGGCTTTGGCTGTCCACAAAGCCTCCCAGGTTTTTAGCATCTGCACTGTTTTCTAGCTGAACTCCCTTTTTACTCCATGCCACGATTAAAAGAGATGTTCCTTTGCACAAAATGCCTCTTCCCCAGCGTCAGTCCAGGGAGAATTATAGTTTACAACTGCACTGATGACACAGAAGGACATGACAGATAAAGCCTGAATTAATGGGGAAAAAAGGAAACTCCAAGAAGCAGCCTATGTAAAATATTTGTTGTGGTCCTCTCCTGGTCTTTTCAAGATCCTTGGAAAAGATTCCTGTGGTGTGAAGATGTTTTATCTAACCAGGCAGCTCCCCATGCCTCTCTTTGATACCTGAACCAAAACATTCAAAGTAGGAGACTGTCACAGGGAATGACAGGAAAAAAGAGCTGAAAATTTACAGTTCATAAATCTGACCTCTTCTCATCTGCCAGGCAACTTCCCAGATATATATGACAAAGAGACAGAGGGAGGGTGTGTATGGAAAGTATTTCCACAGCTGAGCTCTTCTAGAGAAAACAGGTCTGTTTATTAGTGAGTATTTTTCACCCTAAGGTATCTAATGGCCAGTTAAAGAAGTTCTATGAGCCTCATTTTGTTTCAGACTCTTCTCATTCCCAAGAACAGGAAAGGGTGTTTTTAAGATTATTAAGCTTTCCTTTCTTTAAAATCCTCTTTGGGCTTTAGTTGATCTGGAGATAAGATAATTTCTGTCCCTGTCTGTCAAAATTGGTAAAGAAGAGCACCAGTGTTTGGTAGATCACAGTAAGGCTGTAAACTTACAGTTGGGGGCATCTATCTTGTTGTGTCAGGCAGTACTTCTGTTTGTGTTTATGGCTTTTGGTAGCCCAAGAAAGAATTTATGTCTTTTCAGATCGTTGTGGCCAGGGAGAAGGTATTTAGTGAACCTTCAGTGTCTCCTCCTGCTCTGGCTAAAACTGATGCATGTGTCTTTGCTGTGTTGAAAGCATGATGGTAAGGAAAACATGTTAGGCTTTTACCTCACACACTTTTTATGGTTCCTTATAGAGTTCCTCCTCCCTGCAAATTAAGACAAATTATTCCACCTTGTTGACTCTTTTAGAGTTAGGCTTGGGTAGCCTTCAGTCTGAGAGAAGCAGTCACTTGCCAAAACTGCAGTCTTGTTAGTCATAGCCCTGGCTAGCTAGATAATGCCTACAGAAAGCCCCCTTGAGTGAAGCCAAAGTATTTCATGGGTGGACTGGGGCTCAACCATAGACAGCAGTCAAATAATACAGTCTAGACTTTCAGTGCTTGGTGTTTTTAATAAAGATGCTTTTCCTGTCAAGTGGCTGCTTGGGAACCTGAGCTTTCATTTAAAAATAGCTTTTTAGCTCTCTTGTCTGGGAGGAGAATTGTGAAACCTCAGCTGTGCCAGGGGCTGCATAGGGCTGCCTTAATGGGGAAGGGGTGGCTGGAGTGACCTGTGCTGTGCCCAGGTATTTGAAACATCTGCAGCACAGACAGAGGGATAAGAGATGGCATCGCATCCTTTACGTCACCTTAGAGCATCACCGACCTCGCACAGTCACCAGCTGCTGATCAGAACAACCTGACAATCTTCCAGCAGCAAGAAACCATTCTGGGTGTTAATGTGTGCACCTACTTAAACATGTGCCAAGCAGGTACTTTCTGGAAGAGGGGACATTCCCCGCTTAAATCAAAGTGTGCATTTAGAAATAGGAAAATGTCCATACCACCTGTCACACTGGTGATTGCAGGAATGTGGTGATCTCTGCATCTCACCAGGCCGCAGAGGACTGCCCTTGCAAGCTTCTGTTTGGGTTGTGAGAAAGAACACGAAAACGGGGAGATATAGAGGTAGAGCATTCCCTGGTTTCACCCCATGGACACAAAGCCACTTGTTCACTGCAAATGGCATCTTGTGAGCACTACAGGCTGCAGAACTCGTGTTCAGCCTAAAGACAAGGCCTTTGCATGAAATTGGGTAACTACCTGCTCCTCTGTTTGCATACGGAAATCCTTCATTTGTGTGCAGAAATGTGGCTGGTTTGTGTAACTGTTTGCTCACGCAAAATTTGCCTCTTGAAGTTTGTCCTGAAGAGACCTGCTGGAGAGTTACAAACCAGTGGCATGTTGTGGGAAACATGGCACACAGTCCAGTCCAAAACAAAAATGCAGCTCTGCTCTGAAGCACAGTTCATATTTCATGTTCTGGTACCTATTTAGCAAACATGAAAGAGAAAGGAACGATGAGGCACTTGATACAAAGGGTGTAGAATAAGGCTCACGGTGGGGGACAAAAAAGTCTAGTTTGACTAAATGCGTTCAGTTTTTCATTCAACAAAATGCACTTCAGACGTGTGCAGGCTGCTTCAAAACTTCCCGTCTCTCCCACACAATATTAAAGCTGTAAAGGTTTGAAGCCCTGGCTGATAAAATAATTTTCTGCATCCCCCAGCTATGTACTCATCCACTTCAAAATAGCTCGGTGGGTGACGAGTTATTTTCTTGACCTCCTCATTTTCAGCTCACTGCTAAATCAGTTTTCTCATTTTCTACAAACAGGCTGCTTTTCCCCTGTGCTGAATGCAAATAGCTCCATAACTTAGAACTTGTTGAACAAGTATATTTAAGCTTTTTTTCTTCTCATGAAGAAGAAACATAATATGCAGTGAAAATAAACAGGACACCACATAAAACTTGTGCTATCTTCCATGTCAGCAATATTTAGGAAGGAAATTATTTGGATAGAAAATGTTAGTTTGCATTAGGTAGCATAATGTGTGATTGAAGAAGAGTCAAATAGCCATTTTAGAGACTTGGAAGTATTTCACATTTCCAAGAGAAACAGAGCTCTGAATAACAAACCACCGTGTTGATCAGCCCTGTTCCCACAGGAACATCAGCACTGCAGGACAGCCACTCATGTGAGTACAATTAAGGGTGTGATTGATAACCTGCTGGACTGGGACAGTGATTTCCATCTCTGGAGGAGGCTTTCTGGCAGGAAGCACAGGTTTTGCTGTCCTCCTTGCAGAATTAAAACTAGTAGAGAAGCTGGCACACCTGGGTGATTGGCACTTAGGCTCAGGTAGCACAAGAGCTTCTCAAGAGCAGCTACTCCTCCCCACAGGGGTCCAGGGGGACAAACAACTCCTGGAGCAGTTGGAAGCAAAACCAGAGGAACCCAGACTTTGTGTCAGCCCCCGCATGGGAGGTTCTCAGGCCAGCTGGGCACCACTGCTGGCCAAGGAGGTGCCTCTCTGCCTGTAAACCGCTGCAGGACTTTTGTGTGGAAACACCCAACTTGTGCATAGCTCCTGTGGCACCTGCAGTGCCTGTCAAGGAGATGGAAGAGAAATACTGGTGATCAGTGAGAGATACTGGCAAACTGCTTTCAAAGAGAAGTGGAGTTACGTGTAAGAAAACAAACCTGATATGCGTGCAGCTCATGTGTTCAAATGTGGCATTTTGATGGTGTTTCTGGGTGTGATGCTGCTTGTCCCTTACCATGAATTTTTCTTTGTTTCAGGTAGGAATGAATTGATAGCCAGATACATCAAACTTAGAACAGGGAAGACACGGACCAGGAAGCAGGTAAAATAACCCAGTAGGGAAGTATGCATGTAATGAATGACTAAACATGGCATTTTTGGCTGCAGTAGCTGTCTGTGCTTCAGCTCTATGGGATGATGTATTGACTTCACTATTCAGATTAAATACATGCTCTTTAGAGAATATTTAAAACTCCAGGGTTTATGTTGTGGTGGTATGAGGATTAATTTTTTATTTATCTGTCTGTAAATGAAATATTATCCCCCCCCATATTTCATAAAAAAATCTAAAACTTGAAGGAAAACCATAAAGCATTGTGCCTTATTTCTCTATATAATATTATAATATAATTATTATGTTGAGGTGGTAAATAATGGAACTTCTTAGTAGATAAGAGAATTTGGCTATATAATAGAGGTTATGATTCTTGGATATGAGAGGTAAATGTATAAAAAATGAACTGATCATAATCATCGTGCTCTCAGCTTACAGCCAGTAGTTGCTACAGGATATAAAAATAATTTTGAAATTTCCCTAAGAGCCTTCAGGCTTCTTGTTTTTGACCATGGTAAGATTTCATTCATCCAAGAGTCAGAATAAACCTTAAAACCACCTGAAGTTTTTTTTAGTTGATTGACACATAACCACTAATTTATCTCATATTACTAAATCCTTTAATTCATAATATTCACAGCAATCAACAGCCTTGCAAAAAGCACAGTTTGTGTGTAGTTTATGCAGTGGTTACTGTACTGTTTGAAAATGCTCCACAAAGGGCAGGGGTCCCTTGCTTTAACATCAGGTGTGAGATTCCCCTTCTCCCCCTGCACGTGTATGACAAAGGGCAGGCAGAGGCTTGCACATATGCACGCTCTGCATATCCTGCAGAGCAGGGAAAGGTGGCACTGGGTCACACAAAGCTGCCAGCACTTGGATTTGAAGCACTTTGGGTGCTGTTTTGCCCTGGATGCTGTCCCTTGCAGTGAGGGCATGTGTGTGAGGGATGAAGAAAGGCATCAGAAAAGAGGAGAACTGCAGCACGTGGAAAAGGAGCAAACCAAAGACTGGCAAAGAAATCACAAACTAAAGGCAGAGTCCCCAGTTCTGCCCTGCCTTGCCCTGCGAGCTCCAGGAGTTGGAAGTTAAAGTTGCCTCAGGAGTCAAAATGTAGAGCTTGTAGTCAGATCCTTGGCCAGCATGTGCCAAGAAAGCAGGAGGGCTGTGATTGCTTACCTGTGGCAATGTCTGCCTCCATACTTATGCATCCCTCTGTAGTGATGTGTAAATCACTTTAAACTGGCTGCTTACAAAAGTTGGTCTGTCACCACTCTGGAGTTTTAACTGAGCAATTAAATATTATTATTGTTCTTCTTGTATAACCTTTAACACCACTAATATTCCGCTGAAAGCAAAACAAATGAACATGTGTGAAAACTCAGTCTAGGTATTTGACTGTAAAATCACTTAGTAAGCAGCAGTATAACTCTGAATTACTGCAGACTGGTTCCTGAGCTGCTTCTCGAAGCTGGCCTTCATGGACTGTGCTCATTGATGCATCACTGTTTGCTTCCCTATTAAAATACAGGCTTTTTGGTACTAGTGTCAAGGAATAGTCTTAGAGAGGAGGAAATAATTTTTTCTCCTTTTCTTTTGCTTTGTTCTTTCCTAGACAGGAATTGTAACTAATGTAGGAAAAAGGTGCGCTATCTGATATGGTATGTCCTGGGTCAAACAAGAATCAGAGATTTCCCTTTAGTGATTTTTGCCATCACTGCAGATTTAAAACCTTCACACAGAAGGCTGAAGGATGCTGGGTGTTACCAAGTGATGCTGGGCAGCATCATTAAACCCTCTTCAGCAACAGCATGGATTTCAGTATGTCCCTGGGTAAACAGGAATGTGAATCTGGACCCAGACCCTTCACTGCAACTTCTGACCAGTAACTGGTGTAGTGCAGGACTGGGTTTGCACAAATTGCTGAGCAAAACAGCCATGGGCCAAACCTGGCCATCACTCAAGCTGATGTCAAGTTGCAGTTACACAGATATTTTGTGGGCAGACTTGATGCTGAGATTACCAAGGAAACCAGCAGGGGTTCAGGGACCTGTGTTGTGCCAGTATTTTATCATTTGTGCCAGAATTTAAAGCATGTCAAAATGCAGCCTGAATCTCCTCATTGGAGCTGCAGAGCACAATAAATAATGGATAAAATTTCTTGGTGCCGAGTTGTTTCCCAAGCCCAAGTGGCAAATGGTCAGAGTGGGCAGCTGCATCCCCAGCAGATGGGGTAGAAATCCTTTGGGCTCCCCACATGAGAGCTCAGGGCCTGGACATGGATGGGATCGGTATCAAAACACGTGGGCTGCGTCCAGCTGTGAACTGTGTCTTCTATCTTGTAGCTGAATGCACAGCCTGGTGGGTTACACTTTTTTTTCCCTCTCTCTTTTTTTTAAATTTCCTTAATCAAGTCACTGCAGTGATGACCTGTATTGTTAAGCCTTGGTGCTAAGAGCTTGGTATCTGGCTGGGAATGTGGTATCTTTAACAGCAGAGCTTACTGAAGATGCAAATAACTTCCTCCCCTCAGAAAGTTTCTTTTTTTTTTTTTTTTATTTTTTTTAAAGAAAAAAATAGACATTTAAAATTTGATTTGCTTTTTGTTTTTCTTTTGTTTGTTGTTTTTTTTTCCCCTATAAACCTGAACAATGTAGGTGTCTAGTCACATACAGGTCTTAGCAAGAAAGAAAGTTCGAGAAATTCAAGCCGCCATTAAGGTACGTTTGGCTTGCCCAGTTGTAGGGGGCTTTTCATCTCCATGGTTACAGGCTTTTCCTTTGTTTCCTCCCTTCCCCTACCCTGCAGGTGTCTAGTCACATTCAGGTTCTTGCCAGAAGGAAATCTCGTGATTTTCATTCCAAGCTGAAGGTATGCGCTTTTCTGCTTTTGGGCTTGTGGTTGCTATGCCTGTCCCTTCCTCCTCCCGCGGTGATGGGCGAGCGCTGGGGCTGCTGTGCCTGTAACCTCCTTTTCCTGCATGTGGGAGCTGTCTGCGTCTCTTTGTGTTTAATCCCCGGGTTCTGCACTAGCATCCACATTAAAAACATTGTTTTAACACTGTCCAAATGCCAAGTGAACTCCTCTTTTGTAACAGCTCAGCACCTAAACCTGATTTTTAACCCGTCAGTCCAATTTTTGTTTTACTTTTTAACAGTTGAGTCCTAGCAGTGTATTTAAGTAAACAGGGGTTTTGCACAGTTGTGTAGATGCTTTTTATCTTATTTTTTTTTTCCTTTTTCCAGAAGGGTAATTGGGGTAATTGTTTTCCATTCCCAAATGTTTTTTGTCCATGCTTCTGAATTGCTATCAAGAATACTTAAACCAGATCATTTATTCCAAGTACCGGAGAGCACAACTTATCCAGATTGCTCTATGGTGTTTCTAGACTACAGTCTAGTATCACCTCAAGTTATGTACTGTTTACAAGGTTCCCTGAAATTTATTTTTTTTTAAAGTAATTTTATTTTTGGAGAACCTCAGTCAGAGTCCTGTTCAGGGAATATTAAGTATGTTTGCTTAATCTGACATGATGAATTGTACATGTCTCCGTTTTCTCTGCCTTCCATAAAATATATTCTAAGGCTGAAAAGAACCTCTTGGAAATGCTTAATAGGGGTTTCTTGGATTGCTTGTTTTTTCAAATTTTCCAGCAGAGATCTTGAAATTTGCGGGGTTTTTTCCACACCATTAAAAAGTGGAAGAGAGAGTTTTGCAGTTTTTGCTGTTGATTTTAATTTTTTTTTAATAAAAAACAAAGGAACTTGTTAATCTTTTAGCTCCCTCTTTTTTTTTTCCCTTTTAATGTGAGTGGATTTTTTTTTTCTTTTTCTCCACCCAGATATGAGAACAAATCACATTTTAGTTCTAGCTGGAAAGCAAAACGTTTCAGGCAGAGCTTTCCCCATCCTGAAACTGCCGTGTAGGAATAACAGCCTGGCTTTGTAACAGGCCTCCCTGACAGAAGCACTGGGTTTTTCATGGGCAGCATGCTGGCAAGCTTGTCTGGCTGTTGGTGGCTGGCTTTTTAGCTGCACTGGCTGAGCAGTTGGGGTTCGTAAAGAATGACTAAGACAACTTAAACGTACTGCTTTTTAACCGAGGGTGCAATAATACAGAGATATGTAGCATTTTAAGCTCAAATTGTCAAGCCTTGATGCCTAAAATTAAGTATGTAAGTAGGTGGCCTTACTTTCAGAGGTGCTCAGCACCAGCAGCTCCTGGAGTTTTAGAGGACTGGTGAGAGCTCAGGGCTGCAAAAATCAGGAAGCCCACATAGGTACCAAATCCAGGCCTAGGAGCCAAACACAATTATTTGATTTACTGTTCTAAAATGTTTCCCTTTCTGAATGACCAAAATACCTTAAAATGCGAAGACACTTACAAAGCATTAGAAAACATTTTTAAGTACTGCACTTGCTGTACTTTTATTGAAGCTTTCCAAAGAACAAATAGGTAGCCAAACCCTAAGAATATTTCATCTAGTCTAGATGACATTTGCAGTAAACAGAGATCTGGAAGGAATTTTCAGTTTAAGGAGTTGCCTGAAAAAGAGAAGATCTGTTTGGACAACAAAATATTTTGTAAGGGCTTGTTGCCCTTTCCCACCTGCCCAGGCCTTTTCTTCCCCACATGGAAGAGGTGAAAGTCTAATGTAAGAAGATGCCACGAGGGAGCTGCCATATGAAGAAGAGAGCTCTCATTCCTCTTGCCTGCTGCAATTGCTCCCTGAAGGTGGTAGAAGCTGCTAGTTTTGAACCTGAGATGGAACTTTGCTTCTCCAGACATTTTGTTACTGCTACTACCTGTTTTTCTTGTTATTCCTGTGTTGAACCATCTGAATGACCCACTGTCACGCAGAATCACCCAGAATCATGGACTAGTTAGGACTGAAAGGGACCTCTGGAGATCATTTAATCCAACTGCCCCCTGCCAAAGCAGTTTGCAGAGGACTTCGAAAGCTGCCTGAGAAGGACGTCACTGGTGCAAAAGGAAGACAAGATGGATACATTCCAGCACCTCTGAGTGCTCATTGTTTCAATGGGGATCAATTTTGGCAGCAGCCTGAACAGCCCTATCAATATCCTTGGAAAGATGACGAGCTCTTGCTGTCCTGGAGTGGGTGCTGGCTGCATTCCCTGGTAAAGTGTGACCAAAGAGAAGATAAAATGCACAGTTTTTTACACCTTTGATTTTTTTTACACAAGCGTGTACTGATAGGACAAGAAGGAATGGCTTCAAACCAAAGGAGAATAGGTTTAGATTAGATATTAGGAGAAAAAAAAATTGGGTGAAGGTGGTGAGGCTCTGGAAGAGGTTGCTCAGAGAAGCTGTGGGTGCCTCAGCCCTGGCAGGGTTCAAGGCCAGGCTGTATGGTGCTTGGAACAATTAGGTCTAGTGGGAGGTGACCTAAAAAAGTCCCACTAGCAGTGGGCTTGGAACTAGATGATTTTTAAGGTCCCTTCCAACCCAAAACATTATGTAATTCTGTGCTTCCCACGCAGGCCAGCTCACCCTTTTAGCAGTGAGCTGCCACTTGTAAAACCTGTGATTGGTTGCATCCAGGGAAGCAGTTACTACTTTAAAAAAAATCCCATATTCATCTGGTGTCAATTTTCTCTTGAGATGTGTCTGATCTGATCTGTCCCATTTCCCCCAGCTCCTGGACTCTGAGTCTGACAAAGTGTTTATACAAATCACCCTTTTCCCCCAAGTAGCTGCTGAGTTTATTTTGTACCAGGAGATCTTACTGTCCTGCCTTGGTCTGAAACCTGCTCATGGAGAGGAGAGGACTTGGGCAAAAATCTTCTTGTGTTAATTTTCTGCACAAATCCCCAAGGATGGAAGGATCTCAGAGCTATCTGCACACATGGCATCGGAAGCTTTCCTAAGAGGCAGAGGTCTCACCTGCATGCCGTAAAGTCTGCTTGGTCCAGCGAAGTCCCTTTTCTTCAGTGACAAGTGCCTGCAGTCACTGTGGATGGATGGATCCTTAGCCTGCAAGGAAGTGAAGTTTCACCCATAAATGCTATGTCTGCCTTTCAAGACCACCAGTAAAGAATGTCCCCTCAGCCCTTCCAGGGATGTCATGCATTTTAATTCTCTTTGCATCAGGAAAATACACCTATTTTAGAGATCTTAATATACTGAGGTTATTACAATCTTTCTGAAGTTAGAGAAATTTAATCTCATGAAAAGGGGAAGAGAGGCTGAGATAAAGTTGTCCTTGGAGACAGATCTGAAAGGGGGCTCCTCTTCATGGCATTTCCTCTCACGCAGAAGCTGGAGGAGGCAAAGCAGAGTTTTTACACTCTGTGTATATACCAGTCCATACACCAGTCTGTAGTGTCAGGTCAAAGCAGTTCCCACCTTTGCACTGACAGGGAGCTAAAGTCACCTCTGTCCATTCAGGACAAAGGATGGATTGGAAGTTGTACACAAACAGAGAGTAAAGGTGTTCACAGCAGCATGTACATCTATATTAGACTTTCATATCAGATTTTTTCATTATGCAAGATTAATTAGAGACAAAAAAAACACATTAAAATGCCTACAGTTCACATCTACTACGTGTTTTTAAATCCATTATTCTACATTCTGCATTTAGGGATAAAAAGAAAATATTGTTGTCAATTATAAAATGCTAAAGATAGCTCTATACTTTTTTAAATGAACAATGATAAAAGCCTTGAAAAATTCCCTTTGATGTGAATGGAGTCTTCAGCATTTTGAAATACAATAAGATGGATTAATTGCTACTCATTAGGCAGCAAGTTGGGACAGCTTTGAATGCGCATTCTCTTCTTGGCATTAGCTATTGCCTGGCTGAAATAGCCAGCTTTTGTATTTACTCCTGTCTTCTCTAATAATAAGCAAATTGGAGATCAGGGCTAGAAATACTGAAGTGCTCTCTATCTTTTGTCCAGAACAATTGTATATTGTCATGATTTGTTTATCTTTTTTGAGCTACAGCTAATTATTGTAAAGGTTATTTGAATCAATATGAGATCTGAGCAGAAATAACATCTGCAAAATTGCTTATTAGGAAGCTATTTTATGCTAGTGTTACTGTAACGTCTATTTTGTGAGAAAATTGTTTCTTATGTCTTTTTTTTTTTTCTTACATGAAAAGTTTTGCATTTTAAATATTGGTACAGGTTTTAGGGGTTCTTTGAATTAATACTGTTCTCTTGTGGTTACTTTTCCTCATACTGTCATAGATTTTTTCTTCTCCCAAAGTCATAGATAACATGGTATTCAAAGCCCCATTTATCATGCTAGGATAACAGTTTTTATTTTTTGTTTAAGAACTTGTTTGAACTGATTGATTGAATTATTCTGTTTATTCTTCTGTTGGATTAAAAGAAAGTCAAGCACAGATCCTTTTGTGCTTGTCATGTAGAACTCTTGTTTCATACAAGGCTTTTATAGATATTAAAATTTATAATTGGATGATACTGGGGAATTATTATCTAATTTAACTATGTATTTTGCATTCCAAAATGAATTGTGAAAAGCAAACTCAAGGGCCTGATTCATTAAAAGTTGTAGTCTCCTTGCATTAGATTCTTAGAGTTTACATCTTCCAAAAACAGTGTGTGCAACTGCAGCCAGAAGCAGTCAGCTAAAACACGAGACACATCTTGATCTCCACTACAGAGGTGATATTTTAGGGATTTAGTGGAACTAGACCAGTTTTCCACTGACTGTACTCTCAACCCATCCTGGCAACATTCACTACATTCATGTACCACGGTGCAGAAGGCTTTTATAAGTGGAGGGGAAGGCAGGGGTGTGAGTGCAGCCTGTTGCTCACTCCAGTGTCATCCCTGGGCAGCAGCAATCCCATGTGAGCTCATCAATTAAGTAGGGTCAAACCAGGTCAGGGCCAGATGGGGCCTATCCAAGGAATACCTTAAGCTCCAGCAGGATTTAATGATTCAGTAGGGGATGCTGTCCCCCCAAGCCTCTGCTGAACCTCGGCGCGGGACTGCAGTGTGCTGTGCCAAACTTTGATTTTACTACATCAGTGTACCACACTGAGCTGAAAGAAATCATTCCAGCTTTACAAACCAGCACAAGTGAGAGCAAAACCAAACCCTTTCTGTCTTGGACAAGGTAGGAAATAAAAATCTTAACTATTTGCAGTCATTAGAAATCCCACAATGTTCCTGTTTTAGAGTAGGGGTGTTAACCCATTTGTCCTGGCCAAATTCCAACCTGGGTAATTACTGTAATCTGCCTGTGTAAATTACCCCTGCCGTTTTAATTGGATATATTACTTCTCTTGCTGCCTAAACTGTGATGTAATACCATTGTGTGTTATTAATCAGTTACCAGGTTTCATCCCAGAAGCAGCCGCCTCGCTGTGATAGGTAGAGAGCCTCATTCCCTCCTGGTTTTGAGTGCTCTCTATTACAGTATGAAAAATCCCAACATATTCTTAAGTGGCAGACAAGCTGATATTGCATTCTGAATAAACAGCTTTAAAATGTGGTTATCCCATTTATCTTTGAAGACCATGAAGTCTGCTTGATTATACAAGCACAGGCAACCACGTTGCAGCTCTCCAAAAGTACCTGAAGCTGAAGGTGCTCTTTTGCCAATGCAACTCAGGACCTCATAAGTATCTGTATTTGACTTTGAATTTGATTTCTATCATGTTTGAATGTAAAGTTGCTTTGAGGAAAGCTGATCTTCCCACTGTGCAAAGATTTCTAAGCCTACAAAAGGTGAAGCTTCCCATTGGAGTGTATTGGCCTCATATCCCGGATCAGATTTGTCCCCAGTAGGAAACTCTGTGTGGGTTGTTGAAACACTGCAAAACTAGCCTTGCAAGGATTGCCTTTCTGAGCTGTCATTCTAAAGGTTTTTTTCCCTTTCTCTCCATCCTCCTGAAAATGTAATCAGTCAAAGAGGGTGGGATGAATGGCCCCACATAACGTGGATCATTCTAGGGTGAAAAGCAGCAATTGGCAAGAAGGAAGGCACATACCATTTTGTGTCACAAAAGGAAAGATGTTTACTCCCTCCAAAAATCCCTGTCTCTGTCCCTAAAATTCAGGATCATCAGATTCACTGTAATGGTGACTAAGAACTCCCCAGAAGATTTTGAAGGAAGTACAAATCTTCAAAATTTTTCGCTAGTTCATCTGTTAGGGTGGGATTTGCCTGCTGTAACTGTTGCTGGGTGTCCAGGCTCCTATTCTAGTCCTTAGATGGCAATAACATAACAGAAAGTAATGCACTTTAGTTGGTTTCAGTGCCTCACTAGGCAGAAATGAATACAGCTTCTCCTGGAGCTGCACTAACACTAGCAGGGAATTAGCCAGAGATTTTAGAGGGATAAAGCAAGGCAAGATGAACATTTGATAGACATATAAGTTTCCTTGGTCTCCCACAACTCCCAGGAATGGACTTTAATAGCCCTGACAAAGCTTTTACTTTTACTTTTAAATTCTCCTTTAGTTTAGATCCATCTAATAGTGGGTCCAGAAGAGTTTGGCACCTTGGCAGGGGCACAGGCACTGGCTGGCTGCATTTTCACGTGGTGGCACAGGCATGGCTGGTGGCAGGCAGGAGGCAGTGCAGGAGAGGAGCCTGTAGTGCCCCAGCGTGTCTGGAGAAGAACAAGATAGTCACAAAAGCAGCACTCCCATGGTTTTGGAGGTTACTAAGACCCAGAGGCACATGTCTCTTGTATCATTTAGTTAACAGACATTTATTTAATATGTTGGTTTTTGGTAGGATTCAGCGGGTTGTGTGAGACTCGCATCATTTGGCATTTCCAAGCCAGCTCCACTTCAGAAAAAGGGTGAAACAGAGAAATCTGGTAGGGCTAGGTCTTCATATTGCTTCAAGAAATCTCATTTTCATCTTTTCATGATGGAGGGTCCTTGTTGCTGTGCGAGAGCATAGAGGACTCTGCCACTTCTTAGCACCCAGCAAAATACCTCTTTAGCCTGGCAGTCTGCAGACATCCAAAGGCAGCCAGTAAAACATACCATGTACAAACCTCCTGCACACCCTCCCACCCTGGGGCAGGCAGGGCTGAGAGCCAGGGCTGACCTCTAGCTCCTGACCAGGGAACTGGTTGTGGTTATGTTGGAAAGCTACAAGTTTTGAGAACGGAGTGAGTTTGTGCCCGCACTGAGGGATGTGTCTCCCCAGCACAGGTGAGCCCAGGGTGTTAGAGCTGCTCAGGCAGCTGAGCACAGGGCTCACAGCCTGCAGGGTGCACAGGGAATGATGCTGAGCACAGGGCTGGCCTTCAGCCTCACAGCCTGCAGCATGCACAGGGAATGACGCTGCAGCAGCTCTTGCCCTGCTCCACCTGCTGCTCTCCAGGCTGTGTCCCACAGGGGCTCCTTGCACAGCTCAGGGAAATACACTCAGGAACAATCTCTCTCCTTCAGTATCCACAGCTTCCACACAAGAAGCTGGAGGTTGTTTCTCCCCAGGGATTTCTTGTTTGTTTTTTTAGTGATTTTTTTAATCCTTTTTTTTTTCCCCTTTTAATGAATCAGACCCTGGGTGAAAATAATGCATTTGTTTAAAGCTGATATTTAATGTTGAGCAAACTGCTCTTCCTTTGTCTCTTACTATTTTGTTCATATTTTGCTAAGAGTCTGCTATTCTACACAAGCATTTTAATAAACTGTTTGTTGTTGTATCCAGGTAACAAGCATGGTAAGTATTTTGACTAAACCAAGTATTATGTACCTTAGCTGTGCTTGGCAGAATTTTTTGGCTAGCTTTTCCTGTACTTTCAGCCTGTGCTGTTTCTAAAGGAGCTATTCAAAGGAAGAAACTGCTCACCTATAGTACTACTACATACAAGCTTTAGAGGGAGCATATGTGCAAAGTCATATATCATACATAAGAGCATGCACCTCTTGCCAGCATGCTTGCTACTTTGCTTGTAAAATAAAACCAGAAAAAAAAAACCCCAAATATCCTTGCCTAATACTGCTTGTGTTCCTTCATTCTAAGTGAGACAGCTAAATATTGGTACTTATTAATCCAGTACTGGATGAGGAACCCTGCTTTAGCAGTGTGTGACAGTCTGTTGTTCACTCATTTTCCCTGACCTAAGACATCCCCCTGGTTAACTCTGTTGCATTAAGAGGCCATCTCTTTCTGTCCTGTGACCATACCTGGTTGGCAGTGGCTGGGACTCCAAGTGCTGCTCTAATACAAGTAACCAATAACATTCCACCTTTTCCTAAACTTGTTCCTTGGTGCTTGGAAAAAGCAGGAATTTAATGGCTGATGGCTTTCTTGGAGAACACTGTAAACCAGTAAAATGCCACAACTGAAAATTTAAAATGTTATTTCTATGTTTGTGACCCAGCTTTTGAAATGCTTGTCATAAAGCTGAATCTAAAATGTCTCTAAGCCCATAAGCATGAAGAAAACTGTCCCTGTTTGCGAGTCAGCTGCCGTTCTGTGTTCTCGTTTTACAGTGCAATACAAAAGGCAAGCTTCTCTTAGATGGAAATGATAGACCTCAAATCTCAGTGCTCCATGTCCTGCAGGCAAAGCTGAGCCTCAGGGGCACGCCCTGCCTGATTTAAAATCAGAATTTGCCCAAATAAACAAGTGGGCAGTAGTTTGCTCTCCCAGAGCTTCCTGCGTGTTGGCAGAGCAGACTGTGAGAATTCAGGTCTACCGTGCATGTCTGAGAGGAGGTTTTGCCTTGAGGTGGTTTGAGTGTTAGCCTCCGTGCTGTATTTTTTTTTCCTGCATGGTTTGCTATTTTTGCATTTTCTGTGTGGCTTTTTAAGTTTTTAGTTATGTGCTTGTAGCTGCAGTTATTTAACGTCATTTGTTGTGCCAAATGTTTTAAGACTCCATGTAATTGTCATATTAAAGGATCAGACAGCAAAGGACAAAGCACTCCAGCACATGGCAGCAATGTCATCAGCTCAGATAGTCTCAGCTACTGCTATTCACAACAAGCTGGGCCTGCCAGGAATTCCCCGTCCTACATTTCCTGGGGCACCTGGGGTAAGTCATTAGCCGAGTCCCAAAAAAATCCCTGTGTTCCCTAACAATGTTTGGTTGAAAACTAAGACGGAATGAATGGATTAATGCTTTGACTTGAGTTTGCAAAAGGAATCATGCTTGTTCAAGAATACCTAAAGTTCTTCCAACAAAGAGAACAACTGTGGGCCTGTTTGTTTGTTTTTCCTCTTTCAGTTTTGGCCAGGCATGATTCAAACAGGACAGCCTGGATCTTCGCAAGAGTAAGTCTGAAAATTCAAGTCTATTTCTCTATGCAGTGTGAAGGGTGGCTTGTGCACTCTGTGAGATCAGGGAAGCAAGAACTTGCAAATTTTTTTAAAAAGGAGGTAAAGATACTTCTAGGGAAAGAAAGAGTCCTTATGATGATGTGAACTCACATTCAAAAAGTTATAATGGCTCCCAAACCTCTAAACTGAGGCTGAATACCAGATGGGCACCCTCCTCTGTGTCCTCTGTGAGTCCCAGCAGTGCCCATCCCTGGGTGTAATTTTCATCCCCTCTATTCCCTCTGTGCTGTCTGTCTGTTAAATATACTCTTTAAGGAAGAGATATGTTTGTGGGCAAAGGTCATCAGCCGCCTATTTTCCTATACTGTGTGAGTCTGGTGGAATTTCCTGTGGATGGCACAGTGTGTGACTTTTGTATACTTCTTTATTCCAGCGTGAAGCCATTCGTTCAGCAAGCCTATCCTATACAGCCATCAGTCACAGCTCCCATTTCAGGTAATTCTCCCATTTATCCTCTGCCTTAAAAATACCTAAATTTTGTACTGATTATGATGTATTAACTTCTGACCTGGGCAGAGCCACTAATCAGGACCTCACGTTCCCTCCAGCCAAAGGAAACACCCATCCCAGTATCCTATTATTACCTGATTATGTCTTAGGGAAAATCACTGTGTTTGGGGTTTTTTTTAGGTAGGAAGCACTAATGCATATGCAAGGAGTTGTGATGTGTGATTTCCAATCAGCACTCCATATCATAGGAATTACTGTAAAAAATGAGTAATAGGGTGAATGTTTCTTTTAGAATAGCTATGTAACAGGAATACACCTTAATTTATTTTAAACTGAGCCTAAAACCCCTTCAAAATCATATATATTTAGCCTTAAATGAGACTTCTTTATGTATCAGGTTGTTTATAACTCATCCCCTCCTGGAGGTCCTGCTTTGCCTGGTACCACTTTGATAAGTACCTAATTTTATTCTGAATTCCATCGCTCAAAGTGATCAAGCCCTTCCCATGGCTACTTCCCTGCTCCTTTTCCAAGGTTCCTTCCACGCCTGATTTCAGGAAAAGTTCTTTACAGATGATTTCTCATGTTATGTCTCCCTTGCCAAATAACCCCAATGCTTCCGACTCTGTTTGTGCTGCAAGTTTTTGACTCTTACCCAATTCTTTATGATTTTCTAACTTGCTATTTAATGCTTTAAACTAAAGCTATTTTTCTGCATTCACGAGAATGCCTTTTTCTTAACATCCCTGATTTATAACATTATTTCTAAGACAGGTATTTTCTATCATCTTCTTTTGCCCTTCCATGTTTTCTCTCAGAATAGGAATATTAGCATTTCTAAATCAGACAAAACTCATGCATGAGTGTTTCCTTCATTAGAATTCCCATTCATGTCTAGCCAGTGACATTTGGAATTCCCTGTTATGGGCAAGCCTCACACCTTCATTGCCTAAGTTTGAGGGTTGGGGTCAGGTACCTCATTCCCATTATGGCATATGGACACACAGTGCCTCCAACCTCTCCCTGCTTCTCTGCCTAGTTCAGGATAATCATTGTTCTTGTACCTTTGGTGCCTCTGCCCTGCCTTTCTTGTGCCCGTGTCTCTCCCAAGATGTGTTTTGCCTTTGAGCTGCTGCCTTTTCCTCTTCCTTTACAGTTTTCTTTCCTTCTCATCCAATTTTCTACAATGAGGACCAAGAGATAGCATTTATTCCTTCTCTTGAGGTGAATTAGAGAGGGTGGTTAACATCCCTTCTCTAGCTAGATCATGTCATTCTCTCTTTATTATCAATTTAAAACCTTTTTTTTTTCTTTTTAGGGTATGATTCAGCTCTCTACAGTAATTATTTATTATTAGCTGTAGCATAATGATGCCTAAAAGCTCCAAAAGAAGTCAAGACCCAATGTGCAAATACATAGTAAGAGACAGTCCCTGCCTTGGAAAGCTTGTACTTTAAATAGGAGAGGGGAATGGAGAGTGGCAGCAGAAACAGGCAAAAAGAGGGGTGATTTACTTGTAACATGTGGCACATTAGGAGCCAGAAATGGAGGCCAGTTCTCTTGACTCCCAAGGCAGTAATGTCCACTGTGAGTCTTGATGCCAGTTTCCAAGGAAGGGTAGGCAGCTGTAGGTCTAGATGAAGTCTCTATAAATCTCTATAATCTAGTGTATAACTTAAACAAAAATTCTGCAGTGAGTTATAGCCCCAAGGAAGCAAAGTAGTAGATCTTTTCTTTCCGTCATTATTAGATTGCTGGGCTGGCACCTCATTTTCTACATATTGGCCTGAGTTTTTCCAATTTTAACTCATCCTGAATTAATTACTTGCTAAAATTAATATAAATATCCAAGGGCTACATGCATAATTCCCAATTATATTTAATTGAGAAAATACAAACTGAGGAAGTGTCAGCTTCTTCATGAAGATGTTTTGTCTGTTTCAGGCTTTGAGCCCACATCAGCTCCAGCTCCCTCAGTCCCTGCGTGGCAGGGCCGATCCATCGGTACGACCAAGCTCAGGCTGGTGGAGTTTTCGGCTTTCCTTGAGCAGCAGAGGGATCCTGAATCAGTAAGTATTTATTGCCTTTGTGTCCACTGATCCTCAGCTTTGCTCCTGTACTCCTGAGCTTCAACTTTTCTCCTTTGCTCCCCACCCTCTGGGCATGCCTTCCATCATTATGATGGAATACACCCAGTGTTTCTGTGCTCACTGCTGCTCTGTGCAGTATTCCTTTCACCCTAGCACTGTATTTTCCTTTCTTGCCTTCTTTTTCCCCATTTGCAGCAGCGAGAGGCCTCTGTGAAAGCAGGCAGGGTTAGCTCTGGCGCCTGTCTCGCTGCTGACCTAGTTTAGCAGGTGTACCAAATTGCATTGTGTTCTTGGCAAGAGTTCAGTGCTTGAACTCTAAGTTAAAGCCTAATCTGTTTCCTAACCAAAACAAAATTAAGGACTCACACAGAAAGTGTGCATATTGCGTATTGGATTTTTTTTTATGAAGTTTTTAATTTTCTTTTAATCTGCATACTGTACCTGCAAGGGTAGTTTCTAAAATTGGCTGTAATGTTTCATTTACTCCAGTAAGCCTTGAACCTTGACGTTAATCACCATATATTTACCAAGAGCATTTCTCAGTAGCCTAGCACTGATTCTACTCCATTGCAAATAAATTGAAAGGACTTCTGTCAGCTCGAACCTGAGAATTTTTACCTGATAATTTCTGAAAAGCAAATGCTGTCCTGAATGGGTGATATGGACAGGCTATTCTTGTTCAGATTCCTGGTAAAATACAGTAGCCTGAAGAAGAGAGAAGCTATCATTTTCTTTTTATAATCCAGCACTGGAAACCATAGCATTTATGGGCTCTGGCCAGGGGTGTTATCCAAGGAGTGTTTACCCTGCACAATGGGGATTGGAGACATAGCCCAGAAACCTTACAACAGAGGAATGCTCCTGGCAGAGACACATCCCTGTGAAAATACACCATATCTCAGCTATTCATACACCAAGCACGTGGCAGCATGCTGGTTTGCTAAATGTCACCCTTTGCCAGGCTGAATTAGCTGTGAGGTGCAGGAAATGCTTGGCAGCAGGTATGGCTCTCTCAGCACTTACCTGATTGTTGGGCATTGTGGTTTCCCTTAAATCTCTTTGCCTTCCCATGGTCTCATGGCAATCCTGGCTCTGGTGGGCTTCACCTTAGTGTCCTCCAGACCACCCTGGAATGCCTCCTCCACCCCCAGCCCTGAGTCCATCCAGGCAGTAGTTTGGATTTCCGCTGCCAAAGCACAGCCTCTAGGTTTCCCATCACCAGTCATCCTTATCCATGCACAGGTTTCCCAGCCCTTGCTGGCCCTGTGTAACGTGTCCTGCTGATTTATGGGCTCTGCCATCCCCTGCCTGCCCCACGCCAGGATGTGTGTGTGTGCTCCAGGGTACCGGGAAAACAGGATGTAGCTACATGATGCTCAACCTTGCTGTCCATATGTGAATGAAATCTCATTTCTGTGCAGTCTCATTGGCTGCTATGCCACCTAATTATCCCTTTTCCATAGATTTTATAACCTAAGTCTATATATAAAACCCATGGGCTAATATGGTGTAGTGCCTCTTTATCTATGGGATTTTGTGTAAAAGGCAGCAAACTGGGGCTGAGCAACTGAGTAGCTTTGGCATTGTGGGGAGAAAGGGGAGGTCTGAACAGGAGCATGGTTACCCAGGATGGTCCCACAAGTACTGTAAAAGTTTCTTTGGAGTAAACTAATATTATTTGGAATTCCCGAGGGTACAGAGGCCCACTGAGTCTTATCCCAGCTTGCAAGAAGACTGCTGAGAAACCCACCTTTCAAATGCCTTTATGCAGGAGGTTTTACAGGACAAGCAAGAGCATCAAACTACCTAGACTTGTTTTTAAAAAAAGCAGTTACTCGTCTGCTGTAACACTGCAAAAATGAGACTCTAGGAAAAGTCAGTAACCAATTGAGTTCATTCTTGCATCCAAGTGGGGCAGTGCTCTGCATGGGGGCAGCCTGCAGCATCCACACAGGTGCCATGGGGACCCAGAGGATTAACCCCTATGGCACTGTGTGGGCTTCCCTGCCTGGGAAAGGGGAGTCAGGAGAAGGAGAAGTGTTGCTTACATTGAATTAAGTGAATGTGATTATTTGGCATTGAAAGAGCATTGGAAAAAAACCCCAAGGCAGTGTGGCCAGTTCCCAGGGCAAAGGGAGAAGGATGTTTGCTGGAGAGGCACTGGGCAGAGGCACTGGGCAGAGGCACAGTGAGGGGCAGCTCTGTGCCTCCTGCCAGCCTGCCCTGTCTCCAATGCACTGATCTCTCCAACTGGCACCAAGAATCCTCCGTGGAGGTGAGAGCAAACCCCCAGCCTCCTGCAGTGCCATTGCAGAAAATGTGAATTCTGCCTGCAGCTTTGCACACCTTGCTTTGTGTGGCTGAGGTGTTTTATTGCAGGTATGGTTTGCACAGCAGAAAAAGGATGGGGTTTTATTACCTTTCAAGTAAAATCAACAAGGCAGGTGATGTCTGTGTGTTTGCACAATGTGCACATGAAGTCATGTAGGCACGTGCTGTGATTGCAGCATCTTCTTTGTGCCTTTGCTGACCTCAGAAATGAATGTATTTATGTGCTGCTACAGGAGAGATGTGTAGGAGTTCTCCTGTATCTTCTGAAAAAGGACAGTTATATATTCATTACATTGCTGACTTTTCACAGAAAATTACATAAAATATTATCTTCATCAAATGTACTTCCAACATATCCTTAAAAAAAGATGACCCTTCCTCCCTCTCTCTCCCAACACAAAATCAGGCCCAAAAGCTCCATAGTCGTAGAGGAAAGACCAATTCCACTTTAAAATGTAACCTGAAAGTTTATTGAAAAAGGTGTATTTGGCATGGCATCTAGGGACAGGACTTGATCCTGGCAGCCCCCTTGCAGTCCCTATTCCTGTACAGAAATTAGAAATGTAGGTTTGTCAGCCGTGGTGCCTCCCACAGCCTGCAGTGGGGCTGTGCATGGGCACAAAGGTCCACCCACAGGAAATTCCTGGTAGGAGTGGGGCCTTCAGCATTTCTGTGGCTCTTCCAATGACAACTGGTTGTTTAAAAGTACAAAAAAAAAAAAAAAGCTCAATGCCAGACAGTTTAGTAGTTTAGTTTAGAGTGGGCATTCTGGAGGATTAGAAATCTGCTCCATAGAGTCCTCTCACTTGTGGACAGCTGTGGATCTTTTTCCTTGTCTAGACACAAAATTGTTCCATGTGCAAAAGAGAAAAATATAGGAAGGAAACAGTAAGCAACTCTCACTGTAACTCTGCGTGGCAGAAGATAGTCTGGGGAGCACAAGATGGCAATGTTGCAAAATATTGCAATACTGACTCTGCAGCTGAAAACGGGTAAAATTGCTCCTCCTTTTACATGAAAATCAATTCAGTTTACAAATGTCAAGGTGTATTTTCCTTTTGCGGCATTTTGTGCTTAAGTACAATTCCTAAATGGTGCATAGAAGTTTTCCTTGCAGGTCCAAGCAGCAGCATTTCAGTTACCTTTGATTACTGCCTGCCCTATATAACTCTATTCTCAGCAGATGGAGCAGTTTTTATGCCCATCTGTTGCTTCCAAGACACGTTTTCCTTAATGGGGGCTTTCCATTTTTGTTGTAGTGGTTCTGTGAAAGTTCAGGACAAATGCTTAAACCAAGCAATCCCATGTTCCCTAACAAATATCAACTGAGCATGCAAGCAGGTTAGAAAGGATCTAAGCAATTGACTGCTACACAAGTAGATAAAAAATTTGAAGACTATAACTGAAATGAGAATAATTCAAAATCTTTTGTAATATATATATATATGTATGTATATACACTCAAGCTTGATTTTCAATCAGAGAAAAAACCCTATTCACTATCCAACCAAAAAAGCCCTTTCTTCTCTTCCTTTTTGAGGTTTCTTGTTCTTGCTGTCATATTTATTTAAATTGTGAGCTCTTCAGACAGCTTTACATTTAAAATATCTATATAGGGCTATAAAGAACGTGGCTGATGGACATTTTCAGTATTAGTCCACCCATCCAAACTGTCAGATTATGTTAGGTCCAAATTTCAGAATGTATTTTTTAAAAAGTGGTGAAGAAATAAAACATTCTTTATGTTTTAATTCAGATTTTATTGTTGTTGTAAAAGGACTTTGTGAGCCCGGGGAGAATTGTGCCTGAGAACCAGAAAGGGAAAGCAATTGCTCAAGGGCCATAAAAACAGCCTGCCATCATTAGCCAAATGCAGTAAAATTCACCAAAGTTAATCAAACCACCTAAGTGATGAAAAATAAATGAGATCTTTTCAAAAGAAGCCCTCCATCCTTGAACAATATCCATTGTTGCAAGGATTGTTTATCCTTTCTGTATTCCCTGTAAACAGTATAAAAAGCAGTCCAGCATTTCACTCACAAGGCAGTCCTTGGTTTAGTGTCTTTGTGATGTGAAAAGACAAGAAAGCAAACTCGCATTAGGATGAATATTTCAGAGCCACAGACTCAGGATTTGAGGTAATTTTAATCTGGAATCAGAAAAAGTTTTGTTAAGCATGAGGCTCATTTATTTTGCTGTGCTGGAGAGCTGCCTGTTGACCCTATGTCGTGCTCTGTAAAATGTTCGTTTTCAAGTGTCCACGGTTAGAAGTCCCAGGAAAGCACTTTGAAGAGGTCCAGTATTGACACAGGCTCCAGATGTGAAACTGTGGCACCACAGCAGACTTCCCATCCAGCAGGATTCCTGGGGGATTCCATGGAGACATGATGGAAATGCCAGGCCAGCTTCCCAACCCAGCTGTAGCAGGACATGGACCTTGTGGGGAGGGTCCTGGGGCCAGAATGTGGTGTGGTGTGTTGGGAGACCAGCACCGTTTATCCCCCAAAGTCAGCCCGTGAGTGGAAAGCCTGCTGGAGCCTGGCTGTGCTCTCACTGCTACCTTCACGGACCTCCCCTCCTTCCCTCAAATCCACTGCTGGGGAAATTTCCCAGCAAAATTGGAAGTGCAGGGGGCACGTGGGTTGGGTTGGCGCTAGCGTGGGGTGGGCTGTGGCTGTGGTAGGCTATGAATTTCCCACTCTGCCTGCCCCTAGCATCCGTCCTGGCTCTTCCCAAGGGCTTTACACCTGGCTGTGCTTCTGCCCTGCATCTCCCCAACTTGTCCAACAGCTTCCCCCACCCCTACACCCACCTCAAAACCGCCTGGCCCGGTGGCAGAGCCAGGCTCTCACAAGTTGGGAAATATCCCCCTGCTCTGCTCTGCTCTTCAGAGAGCAGATAATGACTTGCTCACGTGTTTGTTTGTTCCTCTGCCACACTCAGTGGAGATGTAGATGGCCCTTCTTTGATAAGCAAGTATTCAGTAGTTTGTTTTCTTCTGCTGTTGAAATGTGTGGCCCTGTGCCCTGCTTGCTGTGCACTGTCTAACCTCCCTTCCAAATGGAATTAATAATTCCCTCCATTTGCATTTCACAGATGTGCTAGTGCAGCCTTTTTGGATGAAGGAGCATTATTACTCACAATTGACAAACCAAGAAGTTCAGGTGCAAAAGAATGAATGGGCCTCTGATTTTGAGGGTCCCCTTTGATTTGTCATGAGCTTGATTTTGCAGCATACTTAACGTTATTGAGAGCTTCCTATAGTGAGGCATAATTTTCCCATCTGAGCACTCAGCCCTTCTGGAACTGGGACTGCAGGGTCTTAAATCAGACAGGCCAGAACTGAAAGATGCATCTTCACTGTTGCAGAAAAGCTGATGGAAATGTTGTGTAAGCACCTTGCCCAACCAGCAAGTCCCAGTTTCACGCTGGGACTGCTGTGGTGGTAGCTGGGCAGTGCTGGCCAACATGAAGGTGTCAGGGAAGTGCCTTCCCTCATCACCTGCCTCTCAGCTTCTGCAACCATGAAGTCACCCAAAATCCCCTTCGCATTTCTGATTCAATCCCTGAGCAGATCCAGGCAGGAGTCTGAATGCAGGGGGGTCCATGAAGGACCAGGTTGCCCATGCAGCTGTATCGTAGCATACAGCACAGAAAGTACAGTTCACATTTCACAGGAAAGTGTTAAAAACCTTAACAAGCACACTTGGTACAGACTCCAGTTATAGCATTAAAATGTTATGTTTATAACTCCCAGTCTGCTTCAGTGGAGGACAACAGCAGCAGGAATTAAATATTCAGTTACTAGTGTTTTGGTAGAAATAAGAAAACTTGTTGGCAGACCAAGTGATTTTGTTACATCAGCAGGAAATTAAAGAGTTTCAGATTTACGAGATATTGCGAGGCAGCAGAGCTGAGGCTGGGCAGGCTTTGGGCTAGAGCTGCACAGAGACTGCTGATATACCAGTGCCTGGGTTCCAGGCAACCCACCCCACCTGGCTCCTGTTCCCCCCAGAAGCACATCACTACTTGGGCGGGTGACTCCCAGACGTGTCAGTGGGGTTTGGGAGGGTTCAATCACATCTGTGCCCCTGGGCGCAGCAGGAGGGTGCAGCACCTTTACACTCAGGGTGCTGTGCCCATCAGCAAGGTCATTCCCACAGAAACAGCTGCCCCCTCTCAGGCCTCCGGCCTTCCACCTTGCTTAGCATCTACATCACCCTCTGGATGGGGAGCTATTCACCCCCCGCCATGTGCTGATCTGTATGGTTGTGTCAAAATATAAGTGCAGAACTGGTGAGGAGCTGTTGCAAATATATGTGCTGGCTGATAAAGCAGCTGTAGGTGGTTTGTCTTTGTTCTGCAGCAGCTTAAATGCTTGCATCCCCTGCCATTGGCAATTTGTCTTGGTTCTTTTAAATTCCTACGTGGATTATAATTTTTCTCGTGGTATTATTTGACAGCAGTCATATTTCATGGCTTTACTGCATTCTTTGAATAGTTAGAATTTTTCTAAGGGAAGGAGCTCAGCTTTAAGAGGCCATCTCTAGGGCATGTCGTGTACTGCAGACCCAGGAGACAGCTGAAAATGTTCTTCCTATTTTTGTGTACTTGTGTACTTAGAAAATACAGGATTTGACTTGTGATGCTTTATGGCATCTGAAGCACATTATTGCCCCATGCTAGATGCAAGTCCTTTAAATGCTGCAGTGTGAGTAAATTCCTCAGCAACTAATCTGGAATACTCAGTCTAAATCAACAGTGAATTCTCAATATAATGAGGATGTTTTTAGGCTTTTCAGACACTAATGGGCTCAAAAATATAGGCAGAAGACTTTGCTCCTTTGCCTTTATCTATGCAACAGTTCCTGTTGTGGAGCATGTTTGTCTAAAAATGATAGAGATCATTTCAGTATCCATTTACCCTGCTCCAATATTGCATTATCATTTGTTAGTTCACAGAAATATGCCATGTGTAATTAGCTTAGTAATGATTGTACTTAGCATAGGAATTGCAGCAACATAAGGAGAAAATAATCACACATTGCAATATCAAAATAAACATTTCTTTCCTAAGAATGTTGTCAGGTGATGTCATACCATCTGTCCTACTGTACCCGCTCAGAAATTTTGCTGCAGCAGCATCTGGTGCTTTGGCGAGCTCTGCAGACAACTGTGGCAGCTTTGCAGCTGCCTTCAACTCTGCTTTTATATTTAAAGAGTATTAAGACTTCATGCTCCATACCGTATAAATGTGTTTACTTTTACTGAAGTTTGGATACTGAGCAATTTGTATCTTTGCCTGGCTTGCAGAATAAGGTACAGTGTGTGAATTGTCTTGGGAGTTTGCAGTGGCCAAACTGTAAAATACAGCTCTCCCTTCCCCCTTCCCTCCACAGCCATCTTTGGGCTGGGAGAGAAAGACACTCTTTTGGGGAGGATGACAATTTAGAGGAGAATCTGAGCCCTCGATTCTGTTTCCATAAAAATGGGGCTGATTGTACAACCTGGAACAACTCCAGCAGAGAAGACTGAGAGGAAACAATCCCCAAAATTTTTTGCTTGTGAAAATGCCTTAATAAGATGTTATGTTTTCCTTTTCCCTTCCACAAAATTTAGAAAGAAATATAACCCTGCAAAAAAACACAGGCTGTATCTCATTTTTGGCTCCATACTCCAGATGAGTGTTCTCTGGTTCTAAATTCAGATTTCAGTGCTAGATGATTTTTTAATAGATTTCAATTTTGTTTCCTAAGTGCAGAAATCTAGCCAGTCCATTTCCTTTTCCCCAGAGTTTTGGACATCTGCTAGGGAAGACTCTGCTCACACTGAAGGAAGGCTCTGAGTGGTTGCCCAATTCATTTAGATTTGTCACTTCAATTTGTTCATTCAGCAGGTACATTGTAAACAAAATAGCTTAAATGAGGTTTGCTTTGGGGTTTTAAATATTTTATTTGTGCCTAGCTTTTGGGAATTGCCCCTTATATACAGCATCTGTTCAATGTAACAGGGTTCTGTAGTGTTCATTGACTGCATATCAGCTTTCCCTTAACTGGGTTAGCAAAATGTTTTGTGATCTTCGTGGTGAAAACCCCCAGTGTTTAATCCTGCCACTCTGGAACTGCTTCGCTCTGCTCTCATGACCCTGGCAGGTGCTAATTGACTGGTGAAGGGTCTTTGATGTTCATCCTTCCTCTTTCATTTCGGGTGCTGAAAGGTTCTCTTAGAGCAATGGCAGCCCCTAAAAGATCACATTGGACTCCTTTGGAGTGGACTTCACTGGGCCAAGGATTTCCCCCTGGCAGGAGAGGCACTGCCGACGTGATTCCTGTGATTATGATGAGGTGTGAGGGGATGAAGTTAAGAAATAGGAAATTGAAGCTGAATGTGTTTTGGCAGAGATAGTCATCAACAGAGCTGGCTCTTGCAGGAAGGGGGAAAAGTTGGGCTCTTTAATATTACATGGGTTGAAATATAGGAGGACAGTGTCTCTAGGAACAGCATCACAGAGTAACTGGCCTTCTTGTTGCTGCAAGTTAAAAGGAAATCCCTTCCATCTCTTTTAGCAGGTGGAGGTTTGGGACTTTGTAGTACACAAGCAGGTGGCATACATGAATGAGCTCTGTGGCACAAGCAGAAATTCAGGCTCTGAGGATACAGGACATTAAAAGGCTCTGTTTAAAGGAGCAAAAATAGGCTTTCCTCCTGAGCACATTCGTCTTTTTATGCTCAGTGAAGGACTCTATCACTGTGCTGCCACTGGGTCTTGCATTGTAAATTAGCCCCTTGTAGAGGCCCGTGCTTTGGGGTTTGCAGTACGGACACAGGTTTTTTTTGATGTTGACCCTTGTGAACAAGGGTCTGTGACACAATCAGTGAAGTTGTTCATGGAAACCATACTGCAGAAAATCCTGGTCCCAGGAGCGACATGCGAGTCATTTAATCCGTCAGAGCACAGCCCCCTGCCATAACAGCCCTCTGTTCTTCTCCCTCAGCGCTGATTTTCCTGTTTCTCCCTTGCAGTACAATAAACACCTCTTCGTGCACATCGGACACGCCAACCATTCTTACAGCGACCCCTTGCTCGAGTCGGTGGACATCCGTCAGATTTATGACAAATTTCCTGAAAAGAAGGGCGGTCTGAAGGAACTCTTTGGGAAGGGGCCTCAAAATGCTTTCTTCCTGGTAAAATTCTGGGTGAGTAAGGCATGGCAGGGGAGACCCCTCCTGTCCAGGAGGGCTGTGTGAGGTGTTCAGCACCTTGGGGATGCCTGTGGAGATTCCCTCTGTTGCCCTGCACCTTCAGGTGGGAGGGACGCTGGGCTGCTGGCTGACAGCTCCCCAGGAGGGAGGGCAGCAGGGGCAGGTGTGCCTCAGCTCTGCCTGGCTCTGCGGCTGCTGGGCAGCGGCCAGCAGGTACCGAGAGCCTCGTTTGGAGATGGGGAACTGCCATCTAGTGGTCCAAGGGAAAGCAGGGAAGGCGCGGGAATTGGGTATTTCCGAGTGTACTGGGTATTTCCACTTCTGCCAAGTGCGAGTGGTGCGAGGATCGGTCCTGCCATCTGTCCGTGCTTGTGCAGAGAGCACCACGCAGGATGGGAACTGAGACAGCTGTGAGCCTGGGAGGGTGCCTGGGGTTTTCTCGAAGCACATCTGCTTTCTCCTTGCCTTTTTGTTAGTCACCATAGGACTCTGCTCCATAACTTGTCATAATCAGAGCAAGGGTGAAAAAATACTTTGAATGGAGGGCTGGGATGCTGCGAATGGATCTAGTCATGATAAATTTCATTGATAAGACAGGTTTTTCTTATTGTATTTGCAAAATCTCATGTTAGTGACATAATCATAAAATAATAAAATCATTTAGGTTGGAAAAGGCCTCTAAGATCATTGAGTCCAACCATCAGCCAAGTCCACCACTAAACTTCTAAAAGGTTCACTCAAAAGGATCAGCAAATCTGCAGGCTGAGCCCCATGCTTATACTAAAGCTTTTTATATTCACTAATTTATTGGGGTACTTTTTTATGGTAGACTCCTTTTCATAGCAGCAGTTATCATCTAAGCATTTAATTCTTTTCTTTTTTAAAACTTCAGTAGAAGGAGCATGTTCAGGGTGTAATTACAGGGTGGACAGGTTGAGGCTGAAACCAGAAAAGGTTGATCTGGAACCACTGCTTATGATCAGATTTCCTGGCATTTAGCTATGGGATTTGAAAAAGTCTATACTTTTTAAGTCCTCCAGACTTCATATCTTTCCAAGAGTTTCTGGGTCACCAGGTTTAGGAGTGGAAACTGGAATGAGGGAAACTCTTTCTTTTTTCAAATCTGGATGTAGAAGGACCAAGCCACTTAGCAGAAGCTCAGCTGAACTGCAGAAGAAACCCATGGAGAAATTCATGGGGCTTAAAAACTGAGTCTGGGAGCTGTAGACCAAGTATTTGAGGACTGGCTGAGCAAAGAGGCCAGAAAGATGAGACAGCAGAGCAGTGGGAGCTGAAACACAGTGGGCGCCAGTGGCCTGGAACAGGCAGGTGAGAATCTGGGGAGGCAGTGGGAAGAGGGAGCATTTGTGATAAGGAGCCTGCAGGGAAACACAGGGATGAACTACAGCAGAAAATGTTTCTGAGGTGTGGGAACAGGACAAATGTAACAGCAGGAGAAGTCTGGCTGCAGAGGAACAGAGTTTAGGGTCTGTGACTACTAAATACATTTCCTTGGAAATTTAGCTTGAGCTGAGGCCATTATCTCACCAATCCACTCTGCATAATAAATATTTGCAAAACACACTGGCAAAAATGAATGTCACCTCACATGCCTGTTCTCATTTCCCACAGAGGATGATAAGCCTCAGACTTTATACTAGACGTGGACGCAGCAGAGATTTGTGATATGGTAATTGATGTATTGTATGTTCTGCTTTTTCTCTGTGTGGAAATTGATTTTCAGGCATGCTGAATGCTCAAAGGTATACCTAAAGCCAGTAGAGACCTTCTCTGGATCATTGAGTCTGTGTTGTTCTCCTGACTTTGAAAACCCAAGTGCCAGCCTTCTCTGCTTTGTCTCCCACAAGCAGGGCACATTTTTAACACTCCTGTCTCAGTCTCACATCTGTGACGTGGGGGTGACACCACCCCTTCACCTCAAGTGCTCGAGTGAGTCTAACAGACTCATGGCTGTTAGAAGGTCGCAAGGTGATGCCATGAAAAAAGCCTTTATGAAATGTATAATTCTGTGTTCAGCACAGGTTCTGAGTAGTGTTCAGGAAACAGGGACCAGGCCACAGTGAACAGCAAAGACAAAGAAACATTGTGTAGATGTTCAGAGGGTGAGTGTGCTGTTGTGCAGCTAAAGCCTGTGACATGATACAGTTCAGCAGCCAGGATGTGCAGGCAACTTCAGTCCAACATTTCCTAACCTCACCGTGCCTTCCAACATAATGGCCTTTTAATAGAATTTCGTGCTGTATTAACTTAGATATTAAAAAACATACAGTGCTAACATCCTTCTGAGTTAAACATTAAAAATGTGGTGAGAACACTTTCCTGAGTCATGATCTTAAAATAGATCGTGGATTTTCTCTCTCATCAAGTGAGTGAGGCAGAGAGAATGTGCCTGGGGTTTTGTTTGAGTGTTGTAAGAGTGACCGATGAATGCTCTTCTAGGAATAAACTTCTCACTAGTGGCCCCCAGTCCTGAAGGTATGTAGGACTATGTATAGGAAAAACAGAAGATAGCTGTCTAATTAGTCATGAGAATTAGATCCTAAACTTTCAGCTCCCTGTCCTTTATTTCTTTCACCTCAATAGGGCATTTCTTCAGAAAAAAAGGATGCTGTTCCCTTTTTTATGGGGAGTGTTGAAAAACTGTTTTAAACAGTCATAATATCACCAAGGAAAAGCTGGCACAGATTGCTGACAGTGTTTTTGACCCTATAAATAACCTCAAATTTATTCATGTGAAAATAGATTAATTTTGGCTGAATGAAGTATCTGGTTCTGAATAAGTATCTACTGGCTCATCATCTGCTGCCTCCTCCTGCTCTGTATGTTCACCTCCTCCCGGGTTCTGTTCATGATGTGTGGTTATTGCTTAGTCCCAATACTCTGTCTCACCATTTATTTTCCCATTTCCCCCTTCCCATCCTTTCTGTTGTCTTCCTCCTTCATTACCATGTGGCCATCGATCATTTGCTCAGCACTGTAAGCTACTGCATCCTGGGGGATGGTGACGGTCCTTGTTTTGGTGTGTAGAAGAGGAAAGTGAATTTTGGCTGGGTGAGTAAGTACAGGTGTGAAAGCATTCTGAGGAGAGTCAGTGAAGGAAAGGCAGGGTCTGAGTGAGAGAAGTCAAGGCAAACCAGAGAAGGGAAGTGGGAGAGTGTCATGACGTGAGAAACTTGAAAGTGAAGGGGAGGATTTGGCCAGAAGGGATAGTGATCCTGCAAATGGATTTAAGGGAAGTCAGCATGTCACTGGAGGCAGCACAAAGGGTGTTTTGTTTAGACATTAATTGTGCTGTGGAATCGGTATATGGGAAGTAGGAAGACCACAGATGAGTACTTGTGCTGAGGATGACTAAGGCAGAGAGCAGCTGAGCTGTGGTATCTGGAAAGAATACTCTGGCTCTTTCCCATTTATTCTGCTTCAGGCTGCTCACCAGCACAGTTTTCCCTGTTGTCCTGGTTTCGGTAATAAGGTTTGATTACAAAAAAAAAGTGGGAGGGAAAGGTCTGAGATCTTGCAAGAAGACATTTGCCAGTTGTGGAGTTGACTTAGCAGGGCAGCACTGGGATGGAGTACAAAGCAAAGTTTGCTTTGCTTTGCAGAGCTTTATTGGTTCATCCAGATTGTATCTCATGGGAAACACAACCTGATGCTGGGAATGGATAAGCTTCTGGCCCAGGTCCTGGTGACACATCTGGATGTCACACTTTTTGGGCTTCTTCCTACCTAACAGTGCAGGAGGTACAAAAGGAAGACTCCTCCTCCTACACCACCTCAAACAACCAACCTAGGCCCTGCAATGCAATGCCCTGGTGCTTGTCTTGCACCTGGAATGCAATGACTCTATTCCTCTGCTTTATCCCAGGCAGTCACTGGGAACCACAGAGTTCAGGGAAATTGCCACAGACACAGACTTTTACAATAATAGAGGGAGTTTTACCTGGTATGTTGTAAATAAGGGACAACATCCTAACGGTGTGGCACAGGAAGTGTGTGTGACAGGGATATGAGACTGGAGATTACAGGGTTATGGAATTAAAACAAAAATAAAGGTTCTTAAACAAATGTAAAAGCTGCCCTAGAACGCTGATGCTGACTTCAGGGAAGGCTGGGGAATATCTGCAGAAGAAGCCTTTCCTCAGATGTGGGTTAACTGCACAATCCTGCTTCTCTCACCTTATGGGGCTAAGCCAATCGATGTTAAAAAACTAGGAATGATTTGTGCCATCTAACCTTAATCTGAGTATGGTCGATGCTCCTAGTGGTTAGTTTGTCTTTAAACTGTTTTTGTGATTTGGGAGTAGCCCCTAAGTTTTCTGCTCTTTGAAGTTCCAATTAGCCCGTCTGAAAGCTAAGTCAACACCAGGTGCCTGTGCTCTGGTTTCTTTTATGGGTTCTATCTATGTTCAGATTTAGTGCTAGCCCCACTGATAGCTCACTACTGTTCTTAAATTCTCTAATTCTAAACAACACACTTAGGCCTCCTAGACTAACTTCTGCTGTAACTTTGTTATTTCTCTCTCAGGTTTTGCCTCAGCCCCCACCTGCAAATTTCGAGGCAAATTTTGTATGACTTTTCCATGTAACCTACAGCACTGTGCAGTGGGTCCTGCCTCCTCTGGTATTCTTAATGCAGGTGCAAGCACACCTTGCAATAACACACTGGGATTTTGCCTCTCACACTGCCAAATGCTCTGTGCCAACCTGAACTCTGGTTTCTGCAGCTACGGGGACAGGTTTGGGAACCAAATATATCTGAAAGGAGGGTGGATGTTCTCTGATTGGTGACATAGGAAAAAGCAAGTGATATAAGTTAATGTTTGCCTGTCAGGCTTTCTATGGATCTAATCCACTGGCTTAATTTTAAGTGTTTGCAGCAGCTTGAATTATTCTTCTAACTGAGGAAAGCTTAGCCAGAGCTGACTGCAACTCTGAAACAAAGACCCAAACTCATCTGAAGATGCGTGGATGATATTAATTGATGTTTAAAAAGAATGCCTCTATTTGCAGGAATCTGCAATGCAAACTAGGAGTTTTAGAAAGTAATGCATATTATAATTAGGGCAAGCTTTTAAAGATGCTTTGAAGTCCTAAACATTTTTGAAATTCAAATGTGGGATGGAAATAAAGGAATCTATACAATAAAGGAGCATTAAATTATGTCTCCCAAAATTTCACTGTTTTATAGATGTAAATATATGCCATAATTAGTGGTAAGTAACATGAGGAGGATAGTTAAGTTTATTCCTATTCTTATTCAAAACAGCTGTGGCATGAAAAATAATGCTCCTTCCCTTTGTGATACACTGGAACAAACAATTTACCCATGTAATCAGTGTTCAGAAATGGCTTGTGCCTGTGGTCTCCTCCCACCCCCTCCTGAATTTATCCCCATGTGCCTCCAGCCGTCTTAAAAGGTGCAGAGATTCTTTGTGCCCAAAGGCCTCTCACACACAATTGCGGCTACTGCCTTTCTTTTTGTTTTTTTTTCTTTCTTTCTTTCTTTCTTTTTTTGTTTCTTGCTTTCTTGCTTTATCTCTTCCTTTCTTTCTTTCTTCCTTTCTTCCTTTCTTCCTTCCTTTCTTTCTTCCTTTCTTCTGTTCTTTTTTGTATTGCATAATCCAGAATCTTGGAGTTCCCTCCACACACACAGACACACACAGAGCTTGACTGGCAAATGATCTGCAGCTCACAAATGGGGCCTGTAACATGAATGGCTGCATGGCCAGCATGCAAATGTATGCAAAACAAATTAGATCTGGAAGAAAGCAGACATCCATTTGGTTTTCCCCTGTGCAGCCTTCTGGCGCAGGGAGCTGACGTGGTGCTGAGGAGCACCCCTGTGCAGACTGATGCTGGATGGCCAGTGGAAGGGGCTGGGAGGCCGTAGCAGCTTGGCCCAACCATGTGGCAGACCTGGACACAATTCCTGAGCTGCACAGCAGCGTGCCAACAGCCCAGATGCTCCCGTTGGAAAAAATTGCTTCACAGTTTGGAATCCCTGCTCTTAGGTGGAGCTCTGGAGAGGAGGGGAGGCACGGTGTGGGTGCATGAGTAACACACCTCCCCACAGCCAGCAGCTGCTCAGGCCTATATGTGGTTAATAAGTGACCTTATGTGCTTCATGTTAACTACTGAGTGCCAGTGCAAACTGCTCTGGCCCTCCCAAAATCCCACTGTTTCCAGTAGGTGCTGTTTTCCTTTTACTCAGCAGGATGGATTTAGACTCTTCTCAGCAATTTTTGCTGGAGTTGCTTTTTTGTTAGCCAAAGCTGTTATTATTACACAAGCGCTCTACCCTCTGCTGCTGCCTGTAGCGTAGAGCCCGAGAGCTCTTGGGAAAGGAATGAGAAGATGGTTTTTTAATTTATTTTTACTCTTTATTTTGGTTGCAGCCATCTCTCTTTAAGTGCAAGCTCCAGCACCACTGGCAGAGACTTCTCCATTCAGTGTGTTGAACACTGGGTGCTTTTAATGTGTCATATTTCCAGTGCTACCCATTGACAAGCTGTGCTTTATTAATGAATTAATCATGCTCTTTCACTGGAGGTAGGGTGCCAGAAATCTGAGTGCCTCTTCCACCTCCAAGTGCTTTCAGTTAGTATAAAACCAAGTGCTCAGAAATTAATCTAAATTAGAGTTTTACTCTCAAAAGTAAAGAAAAATAAATTTCAAATTCCATTTGTTGTTTTGGGCTTTTTCCCCCCCCTAAATTGTATTGATCTTGAAAACTCAATGAGTAAACGGACTCCTGTTAATCACATGTGATCATCCCGGAATGTTTGAAATGCCATAATATTTGAACTCACACCAATATATCTGAAGTCACCATTCAAAAAGTTATTTATCTGTATAGGCAGTAAGAGTGGTCCCCAACCCCAGTGCCTGGAGCCCAGAGCACAGCTGCCTGAGGAACTGTACTGAAGGCAAAGCTGTTTTACAGCCCAGGAAGGCTTACAACCTCTGTCTGAAATGCAGGAGAACATCTGGAGATGTTCTTCCTATGAAGCCATGGAAATAATGCACCAGAACTGTTAGCAGCACTCCAGAGGCTTGGCTGTTGCCACCTTTTTCATGGGGATAATTGAAACAGGAAATTATAAGGAGAAGACTAAGAAGATAAATTTCTGTATTTCAATTTTGTCCTTATTATATTTATGTAGTCTTGTAGTTGCTCAGGCAGTGAACCTGGGTAAGTAATGTTTGCCTTTGGACAATACCAAGCCTACTTGAACTGGAGCATCCCTGTCAAAGACTCAGTTGGTTAAACTGTGTAATGAAATCACTTGGAATCACCAAGTAAGGGTGATTTCTCCTTATCTGAGAATTATGCCAGCATTCCATGGCCATCAGGGTTACCAGCCCTTGCCTTGTTTCTCATTTTGCTTTTGCTTAGCTTTAGCTTTCTGCCTTTTAATGCTCTTTTCTGCAAGATTTAATCTAAGAGAAGGCTCTTCCCCGTGTAGCAACTTGTAGGCTATGACAAGGTTGTGGAAAAACTTCCCTTGGAAAAAGTAAGTAGATGGAGTTTCATTAGTCATTCACTACAAAGGATGTTTTCCAGACCTGAAACTATTCTTGTAACTCTTTGCTGAACACTTTCCAATTTTCCAACATCCCTTCTAAAATGTAGACACAAGCCCTGGAATCAATACTGTAGTAAGGAGCTAAAGCTGAATACCAGGGCACTCATTTATAACACATCACCTTATTCCCACATCTACAACTCTCACAGCCACATAGTTACTTTTTTTTTTGTCATAACCTTTTGGAGAAGAAAAAAAACAAGCAAAAATTATTTTAATTTCATCAGTTTGAAAAATACAATGCAGCTTTCAGATATATGTTCAGACAAATCCCTTACTATTTAAGCCATAATAATATTCTTAAGTCCTTAAGACAAAATTGTTTTAGTACTAAAAGAGGCTTTGGTGAAGCCTTCATTTAAGACCATTTGCTTGCCAACTCCTATGGTTTTTTGATACTGGTGTTGGACTTTTTTGAAGAGTCTTCAGTTCTCAGCAATCTCAGCAACTAGCTGAATATGAAAACTGTTTACAAAAAGAATTCTGTCCTTCCTGGAAAACACCTTTACTGTGTGCTAGATTAAAAAAAAAAATCAAAGAGCAAACAAGTAAATAAAAATAATTCTCATCTATATTATCATCATGGGACTTTTGCAACCATGTTGTGATTGCATAAGAGTAAATCATGACAATTGAGTGATAGTTTCAAGTGTTCCTCACTGAAACATCAGTCCCCAGCCTGGATGTTTTGTGTACACAGACCTCTCAGTGATTTCAGCAAGGGCTTGAAGAGCTGTGGGAGTGAACAACAGGCTGACAGATGGCCTCGTGTTATTTTCCCAGGTTAAATGTCAGCATGTAAACAGAACAATTAGATATTTTTTCCAGTGGGCTTCAAAATCAGAAGGCAGCAGATAAAAAGTTACCCTTTTTTAACTCTAAACATTTGCTACTGCAGCTTGAAATGCAAGGTCTGTGCAGTTGATTTTTGACAAGGTGAAATTGTGAGGGTTGGTTTAGTTTGCTCATATCTGAAAAGAAAGAAAATGCTTTGCTAGTAAAACTGCAATTGTGGTAGCAGTAGGAATAATTGCATTTGACAAGATGACTTCTATTATTATTATTATTATCATTAATTGCAGCAGTGCAATTGTTTTAGCACAAATCCCTCTTCTTCAGAAATTCCGGTGGAGCAGCGGTGGTGTGGCCGGCGGCTGCTGCAGTTTGCTGTGTTTAGATGTTTGCCATGCTTCGATTGCAGGCCAGCTGTGATGGCAAATTGCTTATTTACTGTCAGCTCTGAACAATTCCTCACAGCTCCCTGTGACAGCCCTGCTTTAGATGCACATTAAACATTAACTGCTGACCTGGCGCATTGAGGCAGGTGCAAGAAACAAGGTGGAGCAGCGTTAAGATTTTTTCCTCCTATGCAAAATGCGTGACTGTGGGGCTGTTTGTGTCACTGTGTGCAAACCTCAGGAGGCTGCTCCACTGATTAATTTACAAAGCCAGCCTCAAGTAATCTTAGACCTGTGTCTTCTCCGTACCACAGACTAGCTCAGTGTGTGCTGTTACCAGAATATTGCCTCAGAAGGCCATACCACAAATAAGGACTGCAGACCCTAAGGAGGATTAATGAGCTGTTGCCAAGCTAAAAATTAAGTAGCAGTCACAAATCAGCTGAACTGTGGTCAGTGCTCCACACTAGAGTCATAGAATGGTTTGGTCAAAAGGACCCTCAGAGATCACCTGAATCCAACACCTTCCAGTAGACCTGGTTACTCAAAGCCCCATTCAGTCTGGCCTTGTACAGTTCCAGGGATGGGGCATAGGCAAGCATACCTGTAAATAGGGTTTTTAAAAAGTCTGAGGGTAAGCATTAAGGTACCTGTCAAGTATTTTGTGTTCCATTTCTATATTAGGAAGAGAACCAAGCAGAGCTAGACTTGCAAGTGAAACATCTGCAGAAGTGCATTTCTCTGCTAAAAGGCTCACCTCGGCGTAACTTTCAAGTTCAGGTGATTCTTTGCTGTCATGCTGCAGTAGCTGATCAGCTATTTCCACATAAAAGGAAAACCCTGCCCACTCTCTCCCTAGGCATCAAAGATGTCAGCAGAGCTAATGCCTGAATCAACAAATCCAGCTGTGCATATCCCTAGAGTCTGCCTGTATCCATATTAGCGTGCTTTTAAGTGGAAGGCTTTTGAAAATGGGTCCATGATGTCAAAGAACAGAGTGGCAGAACAGTTCCAGCCCTGCTGCAGGCCTGGGGAGGCTGGATTCAGCAGGTGACCTGTGTGGTTGCTTTGTAGCCAAATTAATCCTGCTGTGCACGGGGCTTGGACTCACACATGAATAATTGAAGGTAGCACTGTTTCTTACTTGATTCTGTGAGTCTTAGTCTCTGATGCTACTTATCAAAGCAGCTGGATGGTTACTGAGGCTGCAGGGAAATGCAGGAAGCCAGCAAATCCTTCCAGCAGTGGTTGCTGGTGGTGGGCACGGCTCTGTGCACGCGGGAAGCCTGGGGGCTGTGTCAGACTGCCCCGAGTCGAGTGTTCTGCTGAATCAATGCCATATGGCCCAGCAGAGCCTTATCAGAGACTGATCCTGTGTTGCCCAACTGTCTCCCTCTGCCATGAGGATTTCATTGCTTTAAGACAGGAAAAGGAGAAAGTGAGCTGTGGCCTCTCTGGAGGGGAGTGGCTCGGCTGGATTTGAGATGGCCAGGCAGGTTCACTTCAGAGGGGTTGGCTCTGGAGCCAGGCTCCTCACAGATGATGATTCCTTTGCTCCAGGGATTTCATCAGCTATCTGCCAGACAAGAACATCACCTGTAGCCCACAGAAATGCTGGGACATCTTTTATTGTCTGAAGTTTGATTAAATTGCTGATTTCCTAAGGTTTTTACTGCAACAGTTAGGCAGCTACTTCCCTGACAGACTTTTTCCACTGTCACTGTCATCCCCATTAAGCTCCCCCCTTATTTCTGAAAAGAATGGTGAACTAGTGACAGCTTATGCTATTCACACTGTCAAATGAAAAATCAAATCTTCACCATGCATTCCTTTTTCCCCACAGGCTGACTTAAACTGCAACATCCAAGATGATACGGGAGCATTTTACGGAGTCACCAGTCAGTACGAGAGCTCAGAAAACATGACAATCACCTGTTCCACCAAAGTCTGCTCATTTGGAAAGCAAGTAGTAGAAAAAGTAGAGGTGGGTGTTGTGATGGGATACGTGCCTTTAGTCATTTTTTACCTTTCCTACGCACAGACCTGTGTGGTGTGGTCAGGTCTCTAGTTGGTTTGCTGTACAGTGATATTGCAGCTGGGGACTAAGCCCCAGACCCACATCTATCATGCTCAAAACAGTTTTTGGAGGGGGGAATTTTAGCCTAGAACTGAAGGTTGAGCCTTTACAGATGTCCTGGTCACTGTTTTTGTCCTTCTTAAACTATGTTTTCTAACCATGGTGACCATAAATAAAAAAAAAAATGTTTTAATAATTTTCATTATTCCAAGCTTATAGAAAGCCAAAAATCGTCATAAACGACCATCTGAGTGATGGGTAGCTGGGGAGCAGAAGTCCAAGAGTCACAGCCTTTTCCTCCCTCAGCAATCTAAGTCAGTCTGGTTTTCTTCCAGCTGTAGTTCTACATCTTTCTGTAGTTCATAAATTGCCTATTAAGTCATGCAATATTCTATCTATGTTTGTATGTGCATACTTAAGCATAAATATGTAAGCTTATTTTTGCTGTTCCCTTTGCAGACAGGTGCCTCAAAACTCCTGTAAAATGATCTTACCACAGTTTTTGGCTTAATTCATTTTTACCACAGTTTGGGACTTTATAATCCTCATCTATTCAGTTTGTGAATTTGCTGGTTAGAGAACAAGTAGTGATAATTTTTTGATAATTAAGATCCGTGCATTTTTAGCAAGGCATTGCATAGGTCAGGCAGGGAGTCAGCAAGGAAGCGTGTGTGTGTGTCTGAGCCACTTTCTCTTTTTCCTACTTACACAAAAAAAAAGAGAAAAACAGATTTACTCATCACTTTTTTTCTGTCTGTGAATGACCACATTCCAAATGGTTTTTATTTTTCTTAGACTGAATACGCAAGGTTTGAGAATGGCCGGTTTGTGTACAGGATAAACCGCTCTCCCATGTGTGAATATATGATCAACTTCATACACAAGCTGAAGCATTTACCAGAGAAATACATGATGAACAGTGTCTTGGAAAACTTCACAATTTTATTGGTATGGACTGGCTTCTTTGTTTTTCCACTTCTAAGATACTCTCAGGATTTGTATGGCTTGCTCAGCTCATAATGTTGGGAGCCAGTTTCCAAATCCCTTAGTCATTGTTGCTTACCAAACAAACCATCCCGCTGACTTCAGAATAATTCTCCTGGAACTGGGCGCTATAGACAGTCAGGATGAAAAGGCTTAGCTGGCTGTGAGTGTGAACAAACATCTTTGTTATTTTCCACAAATTTCATCTTACTTCTCCGTTTTTTCCATTCAAGTCTGGGGTTTGTAGAGAGCCTGAGGCAATTTGAACCATTTATCTAATGTGTCCTTACTGGGGCTCCTTTAAGGTGCTGCAGATGTTAGTGGTGTTAATTAGTTCATTAATGAGTTAATGGGCAGGGAAAACAGGCAGCTAATGCCCAACAGGTGACCTGGAGCACAGAGGATGGGCCACGTGGTGGCCTGTGAGGCAGTTTCATCCCTGACCCAGCCTGCTTTCTCTGTTTCTCTGTGGTGGCACCTCAGCCAGCTCTCAGAGCCACGTGCCGCTGCTGCCAGGGGACTCGGGCAGGAGCGAGGTGACACGGGTCACTTCTTGTTACAGCCCAGCTCTTTCCAGGTGTGTAATGTTCTGTCTGCCTCTTCCTTCCCCCCTGCAGGTGGTAACAAACAGGGATACACAAGAAACCCTGCTCTGCATGGCTTGTGTATTCGAAGTGTCAAACAGTGAACATGGAGCACAGCATCACATCTACAGGCTTGTAAAGGACTGAGCAGTTATTTATATATACACTTCATTTCACTTCTTTATCAAAACACAGACTGTAAACCTCAACATTAAGTGGCAGTGCCTCTGGCCCAACTTTCACCCACATTTTTCTAAATCCTGTTTTAGTGAAGTCATTTTTAATGTGTTCATATATAATTGTAGCTGTGAAATTCTGGTACAGTTGTAAAAATTATTTCTAAAACTAAGTGTTCTTCAAATTTGTAAACCACAGTTCTTTGGGAAGACTGTATTTAAGAACCTAACGCCTCTGTCTGTGGAGGCCTATTTTTAATTCTGATAGAAAAAATGTATGACAGAGCATTTGCCATGGGGAAAAACTGACAGCATTTATAAGAATTTATTTTGGGTTTTTTTCCAACACGAAATACTTGTTTTACAATGCAAGTGGAATTGAAATGAATCTTTAGCTATAACTGTAAATGAGTACACAAAGTTAATAATCTCTATAGAATTATCTTTGTAACTAATTAGGGTGGAAGATATGGACGAATGTAATTCACTAAATTATTTTTTAAAATGAAACATTTTTCTGTTTGAAACCAAATGAAAAATATAGCCTTAAGAAATGCCTGATAGAAACAGACAGGTCCTAAAATTAGGCAAATTTTGTATTTTTTTCTCAACGCTAAAACTAATCTTCTAATCCATTAAACTTTCAAACAGGTATTGCAGAGAAAGTAAACATCACCCCTTACCCCTAACATATCTAGTGTATTTTAAAAGAGTATAAAGTTGTATTGTACTAATATGAAAATTTGATTATTTAATGAAAAAGATGGCTCATTTTGCAATAAGTAGGTAAATACTGAAGATTTAGACTTGCATTATATGTAGTCTTGTGTGTGCGGTTATATTTTATATGGACAACTATGTTTTCTAATAAGTCGAGCAAAAAACTTGCAACTCTGAAATCAAGAGATGAACGGAAACAGCTGACATTGCGACAGCATCGAGTCATTCACAAACAGAGAGCAAAACACTGATGTGTTTGAAAGAAGAGTGGGTACACCTCTGAAAGGATCAGCAGCTTTAGTATCTGTGAGACGCTAGAAAATCACAACCAACATCAGGCAAAGAAGATTGGAAAGTGGAGAATTTTTTTTTTTTTCTCCTTTTCCTCTTAATTATGGTGCTCTTACACCTCTCCCAGTTGTCTCTCCAGGTCTGGCAAAGACCTTATCGGAAACAAACACACCTACAAACAAACAAACAACCTACCACATGGGGTCTGCTGTCCTCTTGGATGCGGTAGTGTTCATCCTTCTGGTAAATTCAGGGAAGACTCCAGGAAGTGAAGCACAGCTGGAGATATTTTAATACTGTAAGGCTTTGCACCATGGCCACGAGTGTGAGCAATTGTCTGGGGTCTGCACGTGGGAGAGCAGCAGTCTCACCCCTCCCGTTCAGGACAGAGGGTGTTGCTCAGCTCCTCTCCTCCTGCTGCCCCTCGTTGCCCAAGCAGAAGTTGTTTGGGCAGGTGCTGGGCCAGCAGAGGCTTCTCAGGCAAAATACTTGTCTGAAGGGCTGAGGGCTGTCTGACCAAGCACAAGCCACCTTATGGATCAGTGATAAGTTATCAGCAAAGAGGGTTCTTAGGAGAGTCTTTTGCAGTCCTGACTCAAAGTTCATGCTTAGCAGGCCCCTCGTCCCTACCCCTTACGATACATCCCTGTAGTATCATACTTCTTCCTCGTTACCAAAAGTCAATTTAATGCAAAACCAGCACAGTTCCCATGCACAATTTAAGCGTAGAATTGACTCCCAGGCTACAGTGCAGTAGTCTTCAAACAAGCAAGTCTAATTATTTTCTTTAAAGTATATTCCGGCATAGTCCTTTTTGTTAGAATTGCCCACTGTTGAAATGTCTGGACTAGACTAGAGCCTAAACAAAATCGTGGGTCAGACCAGGATCGTCCCTAATGCTGGTGAGGTTCGAGTTCGAGGAGGGGGCAAACATCACCAAGGGGAAGGGAGACTGCTTTAATCCCTCAGCCTGACCTGACTCTAAGAGGTGGATGGTTTGGATGGTTGCTGTGATGTCTAGCTGTTACCTGCTTGTGGATATTAAGGCTGATGATCTTTCAGTTGGTACTCTGCAAAATGAACAGAGAAACGTGTCCATGGCAAGGTCTCTTAATGTTCATTTTTAACACTAACAATCACATCAGGAAAAGCACTGCATTGTAACAGCCTAATGGTAGCCCTTTATTCTAAGCACTTGGTGTTACAAGTCAAAAACTACTTTTTCGTTTTTGTTTTAAAGTTGTCTTTTTTTTTAGGGTTTGAATTGTGGGTTTGGTGATTATTTTTTTTTTTAATAACAAGCAAACTCTTTAAGGCATATAAAATATGTAAGTCAATTTGCAAAACCAGGTACCGGTTTTTTTTATAGTAGGATCTGGCACACTACATATGCCATAACTATAGGGTATAAACAGTCACAATGTTTATTGGTGTTCACATATGTAATGTTAGGGAAACTACTTCCATCGTCTTTTCTTTACACTTCTGTAAATGATCCATACCCTGTATATGTTAATTCTTAAAAGCCTTAATCCTTCAACTGTTGAGTGTGGGGTATGTAGTCCAACAGGCTGCCTGTAAACTGTGAGCTCTTTTGTAAGCTGGAAGTACTTATCTTGTTACTGTTACTTTTTTGTAGGAACCTTTTAATTGAGAGCTGCCAAAGCATTACAATATGCAGTGCCTTAGCATTATATTAGAAGTACCTTTTAGCCTCTTAATGTTAAATTTTATACATTGTTTTATTAATTGGTTCCATTTTTAAAATATCCATATTTTTCCCCGCAGAAATGCTCTTTGACTGCTTGGTCTAAACCAGCTGTCTGTACAAGTCAGTCCCGTTGCAGTGAGATGCCTATACCAAAAGGAAAGGTTTCAGATCCCTAGTTCTCCGTGAAAAGTGAATTGTATTAATGAATGCTGCCTTTTTAAATTTCATGACCAAATAATTAATTGTGACTCTTCTGCACTCTAGCATGAAAGTGCCTTTGGTTTGAAATTCCAGCTTAGAAAAGTGCTGCCATAATAATGACAATTTGTAGAGAGACCAAAAATATTTAGTTATCACCGTAATGCCTTTGGTTTATTGGAATAAGTTGAATCTACAGGCCTCCATTCACAAAAGAGCACCATTCATAGCAAAGGGTTTTGCTAATGATCAGCCTGCTGAAGAAAAATCTACTGTTTGCCATTTCTGACAGCATTGCAAACCAGCAACTGATTCGTCTGTGACATAAAAATGAAAATATTCTCATTTGTATTCTCTTCATCCGGTCACGCATCTGCATGATGAGAGATCAGTTTCCTGCAGAATTTCAGTGGACAAACATGGCTTCATTGATCTCCTCTAATAATATTTTGGTATCTGTGAAGATTCTTTGCTTAGATAGAAGATTTTGTTTACAAAGTTGTGCATGCTGAAGGTCAGATGCATAAAACAAGAGGAACGTGGAGAACTGAGCATAGTGAGGGTAAATGCAATTGTGTGGGTTTAAGCATTGAAATGATGAGTGTGAGTGTTGTGGATGAAGGTGCTGGTGGGGAAACTGGCCAGCACGACTCAAAACAAAGGTTTGTTTTGTTTTCCTCCCAGATGATGTCTTGGGGAAAAAAAAAAAATTAGCTCCTCTTAATAATGCGTCTGTATTTGATACCTTCTGTGAACGGGGGCCACACTCTCGACCACAACTGAAGTCAATCGGAAGAGGAGCAACACTTTAACAATTTTAGAAAGAACAAATATCAGCAAAACCAAAAGCTGTCAGAGGGATTATATAGTTGTGAATACAATGTTAACTTGATTTTTAAAGTATTTGATGAAAACTAAGATTAACTTTTTATATAGAGAAATATTGTGACACTGTGTGGTAAATATTGTGATACTTCAAATTCCCTTTCTCTAAAATATTATTTTTGTTATTCCTTCAAGGTCTAAATCTCACTTACCTCTTTAAGACAAGTAATCCTATTGAACTCAATAAGACTGAGGTAGGGCAAAGACGCTTTTGGCCCATAAGCAGAGCATACTTTTTCAGTTCTTGCCAAACATTTTGACTGTACTAGTCAATGTTTGCAATAAACTACACCTCTGTCTCATTCAAACAAGCATAATGGTACCATTTGGGGCTGTTAAAAATTACTACTAACAAGTGTAGTTTTACTTACTTGAACTCCAAACTGATTTTGTTTAGGTACTGCACCACTATTTTGAAGGAATCGCAGATCCAATGCCTGTTTCTCACTTTCCCTCTCCACCACAGCTCCAGCTCAGCTTGGCAGTAGCTTGTCCCGTGGAGCCCCCACGGGCTGGGCTATTGGGAACAATGAAGGGTGTACATTAATGTTGAATGTAAGTACCTGGCCAGTCCGAGGCAGATACGACATTTGACGTGCTAATCCCTATCTATTTATTTTTCCACTGCGAGTCTCGGGGTGTGCCTGCTGCCTGCAGCAGCGGCCCTGGGAGTTTCCTAGAGCCCTCAGTCAGTCACACTGAGAGCCCTGACGTTGTCTCCCCTTTCCTTTTCCCGTGAGGATACACGTACCCGGGCGCAGGCGAATGTGAGGAGTAGAGCCCGGCTTTGTCTTTTGCTCAGGATGATCTCCTTTCCCCCTCTTATCTTTCATAACCAGATGTTTAGCCCCCTAAGAAAGATTGAGTCTGGATAAGTCAAAGTACAAGAAACACTCTGGACATCTTCATCTTTTAACTTTTCAGGTCATTCTTGCTGAGATCATGTAATTAGTTTTAGTGTGTAAATTAAATCTTAAATGCACTCAGTTGACTAAAAGGAGATGGATCCCTGTTACCTCCTTACAGAATATGTGCTTTTGTTTTTGTTTTGTTTTGTTTTATGGGCCTCTGATCCAGGCTCATGACTGCAGACAAAAAATACAATATGTGCCTGAAAAAAAAAAAGAAAAAAGACAAAAGAATTTTATAACATTGAAAACCTGAATAGCCTTTTATTCTTCAGTACATGTTATGTAAAAGAGGTTGGGTTTTTGTTTTGTTTTGGGGTTTTTTTGCCATGTGCATTTGTTCACATTTGTAAATGACTTAATGGAATTCTCACTTTATGTTTATTTGTGTAATGTGTATAAAATGGGTTTGTGACTTAAGCATATTCATATATGGTCAGTGGTTACTTTAATATTGTACTGCTGCTGGTAACTTTTGATGTAGAACTTGCCTTTTGATGATAAAGTACCTCTAGGTTAGACAGTGAGGGAAGGCTCTTGGAAAAAAACTGAATGTTCTCCAATGTTTTCTTAACATATTTGCAGAAGCTTTCAAAAGGAGTTTCAGTCAAACCTCTTGGCAGTACAGTATTCTTGTATTTGTTATTGTCTGTGTGTAGGTACTGGTACCTTTTTTTTTTGTTTAAAATGTTTTAAGTGTTGGCTTTAAAGTGAATTTATCTTTAGTATGATAGTAATATGAAAATTATAGGTTTTGTGTGCAGAGAATTTTTTTATAAAGTGCTTTGTAAAAAAAAAAAAAATGTATTCTAGCTTTCGCGGTACATATGTGTGATAACTTTAATATCCATGACAGTTAAGTGCAATTATTTCATCACTCTAAAAATGCTATTTTTGTGTCGGTTACTGCAGGTGTTTTCATGTCTTTGCAAAGTGACACATTTTGATGCCTTCTTGATAAAGTGGTAGAATTTTTGTAGCTTTCTAGAAACTTTGTATTCATACAGTATCAATTGAAAATAAAGAAAATGAAAGTGTTTTGTGCATTTGTTGTAATCTCTTACATCAATCTCCTCTTGATGTGGGGTGTAGCTTTCAAAACCCTTTTCCAAAATAGCACAAGGCCAGACTTGCAGCAATGCCTGTGTACCTTCCTAAAGGGGTGAGGGAGATCCAGCAGCATTTCCAGAAGCCTGGAGGGATGGCACTGGAGGCTGGCGCATCTGGAAGCTGTGTTCAATGGAGAGTCCATCGTCCTGGTTCTTGCCTGTGAGTCTTCCTGAAGAAACAGTGGTGGGTTTCCATGAAACATCCTTTAAACTACACCATTACAATGGGAAAAGCCACCCATCTCTTAATTCCAGAAGCAGGAATGACCTGTTCAAAATATTACAGAATAAATGGTACAAGTACATCATTACCTGAGCAACTAGAACTGACTGAGGAGCACAGGAGTTTTCTATGGTTGTTTCTTCTAGGACACTGAGCTGTGTGGGAACTGAGGTGTTAAAAATGTGCCATGTTTTCAAGAGACTCTTGTTTCTTGTTTTTCTTGAACCACCTGCCCCTCCGCTGACAGCTGTACCTGGTATGACAAGAGGATGAAACAGGATCCATTTGCCTCCTGCATTAACTAAGGGAAACCACCTAGCTGGGGAAAAAATAATAAGTAAATAAATAAATAAAGAGAGAATAAGAGGGATATCCTGGATTAAATGAAATCAAGACTTGGTAGAGGGGGAAAAAATGTGCATCTGGTCCATCTTCTGCTTCCATGGAGGAACAGTGGCTTTTGAATAAGCCACGTGCCCCTCCCACACTCCCCAATTCTCCTTTGGGTGGCAGATGTTCCACTGCTATTTTTAAAATGCCAGCAGAGCACCCTCCGTGCACAAGATGAAAGGGGTGAGAACAAGGCACAGATATGGTCTCTTTTGACCCTGTTTTCTCTTCTTTGTTCCCATGAAGTGTATGGCTTCAGCCCTTTGAAGTGTGTTAGCTGTTTCAGAAGCAACCTGCTTCTTAATTAAGGTTCTACTTCTTAATTAATTTAGGTTAAACCCATAAATCTTCCACCTTTGGGAAAATGTCAGGCAGCATTTCAGGCTGGGAGTCCCCACATAGTACCACCATCAGTTTACTGAGGAGCTGGTTTCAGTGGGAGCCACAGCCCCTCCTGACAGAGCATGGCACGGGGCTGGTCTGCACGGGCAGGGAACAAAGAAGCCAGGCCAGTTACTCCATGCCACTTTATGGAGCATGGAACCCATATGTGCTCCATGGACTTTTCTGTGGATTTAAAAATTTTATTTTTTTTTTAAGATACAGCCCATCTGACCCTACAATCCAGGAGACGTTTCATGCTCACAAACCCACAAGTAAAAGGAGGGCACAGAGCTCAGCAATGTGTCAGCAGATGTCTGCAGTCCCCACACACAGCCCTAGCTGTTCATCCCAACCCTGACCTTTTGTAGCCTCACTATTGTTGTGTGGGGCCCCTTGAGCAGGAACAGCTGAACAATCTGTTACCCGAAACAGGCAGCTACAAAATGTTCATAAATAATTACCTGCCTTGTAGGGAGGTGTGACACTGAACTGGTCAATGGCTGTGAATAGTTCTGTGGTTGCTAATGTTCCCTCAGAGCCAGAGCTGTGCTGGGGACCCTAGAGGGTGGTAAGGGCAGGAGGGGGTGGGTAGAGACACTGTAGTGGGAGTGAAAGGAAAATGAAAATTTTACAAACCCAGAGTGCAAGTGACTAGGAGAGAGTGAATAGTAGAGCATTGCTTTTCAAAGAAAATGCAAAGCTGAAGACAGGACAAAATAGGAAAAATGGAGGAGAAGGATCATTTAAGGACCACCACCATCAAAACACTGTCCATCAGGAGAATCAGAGTAAAATAAAAGCTACAACAAAACAGACAAACATTCATCTAGGTAAATATAAATTGCTGCTTTGGGGTTTTTTTCCCCCTCCTGTTTTACTTTTTATTAGCCTTGCCTATTTTGGTACATATCCTCTTTAAGCTTAAGGGAAAGGGCTGCTGGAGACTCCATTCTTGTGTGCTTCACTGGGGAGACTCAATAAAGCCCAAAAAGCTCAGCAAGGCACCCTGTAGCCTCCCTGACAGATGAAGAGCTGTCAGCTCCATTTTGGGGAGAGAGAGAAAGTGAGCAATGGCCAGAAGAGTATCTGAAACAACCAGGCGAGCAAAGACATGAGTGCAAGTGACTGCTCCTGCTTTACCCATCACTGGGGATTTCTCAAGCCACCTTCTTTCCACAGATGTGTGGATTTGGGTGCATGCACAGAGTCCATTATATAGGTTTAGGTTGATGGATTTCAAAAATACTGATTTCCATGTCCCTCACTATCCTAGAGCTAAGAGCAAAAACGTGTAACCTTGATGTTATCAAATGGGAGCAGAAAGCTAAAAAACAAATGTTTTGGGTTTTTTTCATAAATCTGCTTTTCAACCTCTTTTATGAGCTTTAAGAAATTTCCACACACACAGTTTTGGAGCCCTTGGCATCATAGCTGTCTCCTAACTCTGTTAAAGGCAGTGTCCCTCTATAGATGGTGGTTGGGGCCATCAGAGAAAAAGGTGCAGGAGCTGTGATTAATATCTCTAAGTCCCTTTTCATTCCTCTTACTTGTACAGGTCAATGAGAGGATTAGTCCTTGCCTTGCAATGCATCCTAGTGCTCTGCCTTCTGGACCTCCAGTGGACAGGGTATGGCAGCAGTTTCAAACCTACCCTCTCTTTGAACAGAGCACTGAGCTGCATGAGGAGCTGATTTTTCCAGGGAGTTGAAAAACTACAAACTGATTTCTTTTCCTGCCCCAAGCAGGTAAGTTTATTAGCCATATTTAAAGGTACTTCTCCAATTTTTTTTCTGTTGGCAGAGACCAAAGAATAAGGTGTTATTTTTCTAACTTCCAAAAATTGCTTTCAGCTTAAATCACATGTTTTCTGCAGTGTTATCAGAGATCTAATTTTTTTTCCAAGATACTTGTCTTTTCTTATCCTTTCACCTGTGATGTTGAACTACTTAGTGAGCAAATGTTCCTGCTTGGCAAATGGACAAGAACAGCATCCAGGTTATAACCACTTCCTTTTTAACACAGCTTTACATTAGTTGGAGGAGATGAAGGGAGGAATGGGGTCTTATTGTTTGGCCCTTTCATTAGGTTTAACATGAATGAACCCACACGAAAAACTCAGGCAGTGAAGGACTAGATTCAGCCACATCACACACACATCACAGCATGCCACAGCACAGAGAATCTGATGGCTTCTTTGTGGAATATCTGTATTGATTTTAGTGCAATTATATGATATTTTTGATTAATATCAAAAGGCTTTAAGCTAAGCTTTATCGCCAGAACACCACAATGGTTGGAAACTCGACAGTGCAGTTCACCTGCAGAGTTAACAGCAGTAACGTGGGAGACAGAACACGGTCTCACAGGGTTCACAGTGCCTATCTCCTGCAGTGATCTCCTGTTTGGAGGGAGGAGGTGGTGAGCAAGAACTGGGAGGTGCCCCGAGACTCGCCAGGGACAGGCTCTGGATGAGCGTGAAGGAGCAGGGAGATGTGGGGCAGGAATGAACAAACGCCAAACTTCCCCCAAACTCTTGTTTTCCTGGCCTGCTTTCACACATCTACCAGGTGACAAAGGACACAGTGTCCTCTGAACAGTAATTACATGAAAGGGGTGTCTTGAGACCTTAGACCGCCCCCCCCCCCCCATTTTTGCAGAATCTTTCTCTGCAACTGGGCCCTTCTCTGAAAGGCTATTCCTGGATCACCAGGCTCCACAATTCCTCCTCACTGCAATGCATGCAGAACACTCAGAGCTATGGCATCTGCTTAGCATTTTCATCCCATACAAACAAAACATCTTCCCATTCAGAACATCAGTGCTGGAAGTGGAACAAAGGTGACAGGAACTCCAAGAGAGCAAGGCCAAGGGCTCAGAAGCCACTGAGAGGACCCACACAGGTGGTCAGGAAGGCTCTCCACATGTACTGCTCTAGGCCAGTATGGTGTCTCAGCTGCAGAAGAGATGGGAGGAGAACCCTCTACCCCTGCAACCTGTACCACTCAGGGAATAAGTACAAGCACAGTGGAGGAAATTAGCTTGAAGGTACTGGAATAGTAATGGAAAGGAAGAATTAGCCATAGGAATTAGCCATGATCTGAAGATGAAGCTGATGAAGCAGGAGATAGGGTAAAGGCTGTTCCAGAGAGCTGCAGAGGAGAAGGATTTTCCACCACTTCCAGTCAGGCACATAAAAAGGCAGAGTCAAAGTCAATGTTGGTCAGATGGAGGCAGCTAGAAATGTATCTGAGAAAGAGGAATGAACCCAGAGGACCTGCCTGAGGAAAGAGTACAGGGTGCTCATTATTATGAATTAATATGTATATGGCCAATAAGCTGGTAGGGAACCACTGAGTGGAGGAAGGGGAGAAGAACATCAAATAATACCTGAAATACTGAGAGAACAGGTGCAGAGCTCTCTGTGTTTGAGTAGATGGGTTGTTGCAAGTGACCGCTGCCAACGTCAGAAGTTTCTGCACAGATTAGGCTTTCTTGGGTGTGTCTGTGCATGGGAAAGCTGTGGATGCAGCAGCAGACAGATTTACAGATAGGAAAGATCTGGGAGGGAGTGGAGAATTCGGGGCTGCCCACAGGTTTCCTGTGAAGGGAGATGGATGGGAGGCCAAGGGGAGCGAGGAAATAAAAGCCGTGCAGATAGCTCTGCCCAGTTTGGACCTGTGAAGTGTCTGTCAGCTCCAGCAGCCAGCCCCTCCTGACTGGGAGATTGTGTGGTGGCTGCTCCAGTCTGCAGAACAGGGGAACAGGGCACTGGGGAGGCTGACAGCCCTCTAGGCACACACTCAGGGCTAAGGAAACAAGAGCTGGAGCTCGTGCTTGGCCGCCCGTTGGCAGGAAGAACAGACAAGTACTTCTGTAAGAGATGGTCACCATTACAGAGGAGATCTCTGGGTTTCTGTCACCCTCAGAGTGCCCAAATAACAGGCATGCTACCGGGGGGTGGGGGTGACCACTTTCTTTAACAAATAGAACTAGAGGGATTATGTATAATATTTAAGATTTTTTTGTTCAAAGGTGAAATCCAAAGGTGGTGTTCAGCCATTAGAAAAGTACCCAAGGAGAAGCTGGAACTCTGGACTCAGAGCATGTGCTGCTCAGCTCGGCTGAAAACCAAGAAACAGCCCTGGTGTTGAAAGAGTACACAGCCCCACACAAGGGAAAATATAGGAAATATGTAGGAAAATACAGTATAGGAAACGCTAGGCATAGAGAGGCCTTGGCAAGAGCCAAAGGAATAAAAATTTCTCTGCCTCCAAGTGAATGAAAAAGCTTGAACATCAGACCAAGAAACAAGCCAAAATATCTTTAAAACATTCATTCTTCCATCCTTCCATTTCAGATTGCATCAATACCTGTAACAACTGGATTTATCTCTCCGTGTGATAACCAAGTCAAGGTTTGTGCTTATATGAAGTACCAGTTTGTGATCTGAACATCTGACAAAAGTCCCTCAGCCAGGAGCCTGGAAGGCTCCACATTTTCTCCTCAGTCGTTCCACTGAAGAATCCCAGGTATTTGGGGATGCTCAGGGAAAGGATGTGGCCCCAGACAGCAGCTATACCCTGAAGGATTCCGGTGTGTGCTGCTGCACTGCAATGTCAGCTGGAGCGGGGGGGTGGCAGTGAGGCTCATCAGGCCCTGCTGTGCTCATTTCATGGCTGCAGAATGGCTCAATCCATTTACCTGCAAGCACCAGGTATAACCAGGTTAGATAAGAGCATTACCACCACGTGTAACCTTTGGACTTTGGCTTGAGGCTTCTGCTTTCCCTTCTGGAGAGAACACGTCGTATTTCACTGTCTGCTTTATTTCTCTCTCCTTTATTGCAGCTGTGCTCAGTACCCCACACAGATTGATTTTCCTGGAGGCGCAAACAAGCAGATAGAATCCAGAGGAGGTTTAAATAAAGGGAATAGTTGTAAATGGTCTTTGAATTAATAAATATATATAAAGATAAATAAGAAGCATAGAGATATATAGGACATATAGATCGTACAAACAAATCGAGACCCATCTGTTCAGTGTGCCCTCAATGCTAGGATATCCTGGAAAGCAATAGGCTTTTCGGGACACACTTGTGATCCCAGCTGGGACACAGGAAATTTCCCACAATATCAAGTCATTGAAGGATGGATCCCAAGCTAATAAAGCATGCCCAATAGTAAGAGTTTATTCCAAAAAGAATACCTGAAAGGCACAGTCTACGTTCTCAGCTAAGTAAATTCAGGCTGACAGAATATGCACTTTGACTGTAGCCACTACTAATTAGCAGAAGAGAAAAGAACTACCAATTTAGAGATGCTCATGACCTGTAGGCAGAGGCGGTCACTGACTTTTAAGAGATTCTTAGGTTCTCACCTTTCTTCCCCCCTCCCATATTTCTGCCAGCTACTGACCTTCCTTTGATCTGCCGTAAACCTGGAAGTTTGTCTCCCTTTTCCTCTCTGGATCTGTGTTGAGAAAGAAGAGCTGCAGCATTCATCATGAATAACTATGCACAGCAACTCCTCCTGAGTCTCCTCTGGAGAAGGACTTACTCCTTCCTGCCTAATTAAGAGAATATCAAGTAGGACTCTCAACAAAGTAAGACTGGTAAGATTTTTCATGAGATTTTTAGACTTCTCAGTCTTCTCTGGTGCACCGTCTAAATACATAAAGTAGAAATTCATCCATCAGCATAAATTAGGCCCCAAGATTGGAATGATTTGATTCACCTGAACAAAAAATACAAAAATGTCTGTTTGTGCTCCCCTTTCTTGCTGTCATCTGGCTCAGAAACACAGTTTAGTACTTGGGAACAGCTCGTACCTGCTACTCCAGTCCATATGTATTTTTAGTATAAACAAATGCAATACATTGCCTTTCCCAATTTCTTGCAAACGTCTCCTCTGCACCATCAGCATCCTCCCTGTCACTTTCAGTTGCTAAATCAATTAAACATTCAGCTCTGCTGAAAAGTGGGAAAACTGTGCCAGTTACCATAACATCTTGACTTCTTGACTTCTGCTAATTCTATTTTAGGTCAATTGCTTATTTCTCTGGATGTTTTCACTGCTGGTACAGTAAGCCATGTACTCTCCTGGCTTTGATCTGAATTCTTTGTCACCTGGCCTGTGTGATACCCTGTGCACATAAAATGACAGAGATTCTGCCTCTCCTGGAGACCTCTATGAATAAAAAGAAATTTAGAGTGCTAGTTTACCTCCAGCTTTACTCCCAGGTACTGGTGAAGGTAGGTCACTGGAGGAGACAAGGCTCAATTTGAGTCAGACTACCCTTGTACCCCTCCAAGATCAAGACCAAATGCCAGAGATGCTGGCCCTGCAAGACATGCTCAGTGGCTTTGCCAGCCTGGGAATGCAGCTGTGCATGGGATGGTTTAAAAGCTGAGGGAGGCACCTCAATTGAATTACACAGTTCAAGGGAAACTAGGACTACTAAGCATATAGAAGCCATCTGACTCTCCACAGAGAAGTTATTACTCAAAAGGTTTTTGTGCTTAATCTGATCTCTGCTTAGTGCAGAAGTGTTTTTCTTTCTCTTTGAACTGAATTTCAATGTGTCCTTGCATGAAGAGCATAATGAATTACATGCCTATGGCAAGGGCTGTTTGAAGCACTGTCCTTTATTTCCAGAGAAGGTAAACTGCAGTGTAGAGCACCTCTGGTTTTATCATAGATCCCCTCTGCTGCACCACTCTTTGCTCAGGGGATGACGCTTGGGTGGACAGGGTTTAGCACAAACACAACCCTGTGGATGTCCCCTCTCTCAGCCAGGCAGGTGGGAGTTGTGCCTCCCTGGAAGACAGGCAGGACAGAGCCTGTCACCTGAAGGCAGAGCACAGCATTTTAGAACAACTGTGAAGCACAAATCCAAAGATCAGTTCCTTCACCTCCTGAAGGTGTGCAAAGATGAACACCGGAGAGACAGATCCCGCTGTTGGTGCCAATGCTGCAGGAATACAACTGTCCAAATTAAACCACAGAAGCTTATGGAGACTTCTGGAAACCATCCCACCCTCAGGGAAGAGGAGCATTTGAAAGCGATTATCAGGCATGCAGCTCATTTTCAGTGGCTGGCGACTCACCCTGGGCATACCTTGTGCAGCCCAAAGACGGCCTCACAAGCAAAATATAAAGTGTCATTTTGGCTCTTTTTGGGGTGCCATCCAGGAAGGACCCCTCGTGTGCACACCTTCCAAATTCCTGACTGATAGATGCAGGAAGCTTTCCAGGCCCAGTGCTAGCAGGCCACTAACAGCAGGGTGGCAGCAGCACAGGTAGCCTGTGCAAGGGGTCAGGCTCTCACCAGCATCTCTCAATCAGGGATGGGAGATCTCTCTCTGCCACTCCACCCTGAGGCCCAGGGAAGCACGACTATTTTTCCAGCTCTGCCTTTACTGAGTAACTCAGCTAATAGCACCAAATGAAGCAGTGATTTTCTGATGTTTGGCCAAGCTGTTAACATTGTCATTCTAGCACATTTTAGCAAGTACAGGCAGGTCTGGGCATTAGTCATATTTCTACAAACACGGTGGTGAATTTTTCCCTCTTTTTCTTTTCTAACTTAGCCATTTTAGTGGGCTTCAAAGCCATCAGAGGAAACAGAAGTGTGAATGTTATAAAATTACACTGCTACATCAGGTTTTTTTATGGCTTTGTAGAAGTTGTATGTCCAAAGAGACTTCAGGCCAGAGGGCCAAGTGCTTTGCATTGAGAGAAGTTAGTGTGAGAAATTACAGTCTGTGAAACGAGCACCCAGTCTTACCTATAAATAAAGAAATAAAGAAAGAATAAAAGAAATACTAAAATAAAACTCACTACCCTAACTTAATTTCAGTTCCATGTATACACACACTATTCTACAGTCTCCAAATGGATGCTAGGGAGGTTGGTGGTGCATCTGAAGGCACAGAACTTCAATACTTTATCACATTCTCACTGCTTAACATGTGGCCCTGGTACCACTAACTGTATCCTGGAGAGGGCCACTGTGGGATGTGAATCCTTCAGGAGCAGGTACTTATTTTCCCGGGGCTCCCCTCAGCAGCAGCTCAGCCTGCAATCTCCAGCAAGGCTGTGCCACTCAAAGGCTTGCTGGGCAGAAGTTCACAGTGCACACGTGTTCTATGCCTCCTATGCTTGAACTGAAGGGTTTCTGAAGAAGTCTTGCAGTGAGCCTTATTTTTGGGCAGATATTGCACCACTACTTCACCTATATCAGCTGTTTGCGTAGGATGTGCTTCATGGAACTTAAGGAAATATCCAGTTTCTTCCCGTGGTGGAAGTGCGAGGGACTGGCAGCCTGGGCTGCGCTGGTGGTGCACGAAGCAAACACAAGCCGCAGTCCTGAGGGCAGTGGCAGGATGAGTTCCGGGCGCCGGCGGCGCAGCCTGCGCGCTCCGAGCGCGGTCCCGCCGAGCACCGCAGCCGCGTCCCGCCTGCTCCTTCCTCTGTGGGCTGCGGCAATCGCGGCAGCCGGGCCCGGGCTCCCAGAGCGACAGATTGCAGAGCACTCGGCCGGGATTGCAGAGCGGGGCCGCGCTGCTCGTGTGGCAAACCTCGGAGGGAGACGCGGCGAGCGCGGCCGCTCCGCGGGCGAGCAGATTGCGGAGCGCCGGCCCCGGCCGCGACAGGACAGCCTTTGTGCGGACGGCGAGTCACACGGAGCGTGCGAGCGCCGGTGGCTGCGCCCTGGAACAGATGCAGAGCAGGGTGACATATGGCGATTGGTGGCTGCCCGGCGCAGATGCCGCGGGGCTTTGTCCGGGAGCAGAGCGCGGTGCGGCCCCAGGGCGCGGCTGCCGGCAGCGCTCCCCGGCCCCGGGAGCACGGCGGGCTGCGCTCAGCGGGTTTGGTGCTCCCGGAGCTCTGCCAGGGCCCGGGGCGCGCTGACAAATGGGTTTCATTTAAAAACGAGACCGAGGTGGGCTCCTGCGCTCGGGTTCTTATTCACGTATACATATATATAACACCACAGCCTGAAACAAGCTACTCCTGAAACTGTTTGCTTTTCCTTTAAAAGCTTTGATTTCAATAGTTTCTCGCTGTTAATGATATAAACAGAAAACTATATCGTGATAAATAGTGACACATATATTATTTTCTTCAACTTTTTGAGGCAAAAGTTTAAGCTGACGTTAAAAAGGGCAAAACAAAATGATGATTTCCTGGCCGTGAGACTGAGACAAAATGGAAAGGAGATTCTATCAGCTTGCTCATGCAGTAAGAACATGAGGGAAGGTTTTGAAATCCCAGCATGGGTTGCAGCTGTGCTCACCTGTGCAGAGCCATGAGACGAGCACACACTGGAAGCTACAGCACCAGGCTGGGGCTGGGATACAGAGATCTGCTCTTATCTCTGCCACTGACCATCTGTGTGAGCACAGAAATCTCTTCAGCCCAACATGCTTCAGAAATAAAGATGTGAGACCCCTCCCAGTGCCCTGCTTGCAAAGGCCTGCTGGCTGTGGGGCAAACCAGGACCTTACAACACTGAATCTTTTCACGTGGGCCACAGGAGCCTCCTCAAACAGGAGTAAGCATCCTCCAAGCCGAGGACAACATCTTTGCATCTTATTCCCTACTGCTGGCACGATCAGCCTTTGCTCACTTGTCATTTTATGTGTTTCCATGGTGAAGCGGAATCCAAGTCCATGTAGATTTAAAACACTTTGCATACACACAGTCAGGGGCCAGGCAACCAAGGCCAGAGAAAAACTAAGCATTGCCTCGTGCTGTGGGTTGGGAGCTGATACAGGCTCCTGCCCTCCCCAGATTTCTGCTTGAGCGGAGCCCAAGATGCAGAACGGGGACATGGAGCTGGCAGCCACCACCACCCCAAGGGTACCAGCTTGAGAGCAGCCTAGCTGAGAGCAGCCCAGCTGAGAGCACTTTTCTCTGCTTTCTGCTCCTTTTGCTTTTTAAGAGCTAGTGAAGCAAACACATTGCTCTGAACTGGGGCTGTGGAATAGTCAGGCTCTAAGTCAACGGATACAAAGCAAGCTGCTACCACCATGTACAGTGGCAAAGAAACTTATTGATTTAACTACACAGAAGGAAAAGAAAGGCAAGATTATATGCAGCCTATGACCCACTACCTGGGGGCCATAGTAATATTGATACATGTGCATACAGTTTTTCTCTGTTGTATTCCTTTCCATGTTTAAGAATCTTTCCACTTGTACATGTCCAGTACCTCTGGCTCATCCCTCCAAACTGCTGTTTCACCCCCTCCTCTGCAGCAAAATCCCAGACAGCCTCAGTCCTCAAACTCGGCCTGGAAAATAGTCGTATGGGGAACCAGACAACATCTATTCGGGGAAAATTGGATTTTCACTCGTCCTGTCTCTGTGACATCGAGAACAACCTAACAGGGAAAGGGCGCACGGCGGAAGAACTTTACCTGGAGACTGGCTCCCTCTGCAGCCGGATCGTCAGCATCCCGAACGTGCCTGACGTTCTTTTAAGACATTTGTTTCACTGCTACTCACAGCCGGAAAACCTGGGAATGAATGGGCTAAGCATGGGAAATCTGTGCTCCCCATCAGGTTATTGGCTCGTCTTATGCTTTACAATATCACAGGGATGAAGGATAAACTACCCCAGCGAAAAAAACAGACGGACTTTCAATTTTTCACTGGAAAAAATTTCACATCAAAATTTCCTGACCAGGTGGTAAAAACCGGTAGTTTCTGAGTTTCCTGGAATAACGGAGAGCAGAGCATGGCTCTGACAAACGGACTGTGCAAACTCTCTGCAGCTCTTCTCAGGAGTTCAAAACCTTCCTGCTGGGC
>VXBQ01015062.1:92178-117616 GCA_013400175.1 Phainopepla nitens | reverse complement strand
CAGCTCCCGCAGCTCCCGCAGCTCCGTGGCCCCACAGCTCCCACAGCTCCCGCATCTCCCGCAGCTCCCGCAGCTCCCGCAGCTCCGTGGCCCCGCAGTGACTCCGCGCAGGGACAGGCCCCGCACACCGGCGCTGCCCGCGACCAACGAGGTCCACGGCGGAGCCGCCACCGCTGGAAGTGTGGGAATTGCCACCAGGCACATCTCTAGCAGGCACGTTCTCACTGCCATCGAGGGAGAGCATGAAGCAAGAGTTAAGACAGACAAATTCCACTGCTTAAATTATACGGGAAATCGGATTAGATTATCGCTGAGGATGCTTAAACTGTGAATCAGCTGGCAGCTTTAAGCATCCTCAGCAATAACAGCTCCTGCATCTCCCCTCTCGAGAGTGAAACTTTCCCTGCATGACTCACGGACCTGTTCTGGGCTACTCACACTCTTTATCACACAGCATCCCATACCCGCTGGCCACCCTGCTCAGTCCTCATCCACCTGGCACGAACTGCAGGCTGAGGAGTTAACAAACTACTTCTCCCCGTGAACCTTCTGTCCCCAAAGCCATCCCATCCAGTAGCCTCGTTTGTGCTGAGCAGAAGCTGCAGCTGCTGTGGGATGGGGCCAGTGCAAACCATTTGCAAGGCAGTGAGCCCAGAGCACCACGGAGGAACACTGTACTGCTAAATCTGTGCTGCATCAGTGCATAACGGAGCCCAGAGCTGCAGGCAATGCAAGTTAGGCTCTGCCTTTACCACAGTTTCACTGGAAACAGATGAGTAAAATATTGGCAACATCAGCCCACCAGAAACCATCTCTTGCACCCCCCCAAAAAAGTGGTAGAATTGTTCAAAAGAAAAATTACAATGAAAACTTCACCGTTACCTTTAGGTGCTTCCAAACCACTGTACCCTAGAATGGAAACCATGTCATCTTACATCTATAACCATACGACCTCTACACATCCCACACAACGTCCCAGGCCTGGCTCTTAGGCCAGTGCTAAATACTGAGCCATATCATAAAACTATGCGAATTGTCAGCACTGAATAAAGTGTGCATTTATGGAGACAAAAAACCCCATGCAGGCAGACACAAATAACCTGCTTTCTTTGCTGAGAGCAGCCAGTTCATTGGCAAGTGCCTCTTCCAAGCTCTAGACTCAGTGCTGAGAGCCCGAAAAACCATCAGCCCAGAGCAACAGTCGGAGTACAGTGTGTCAGTGCAAGCAGGACAGCCAGAGCACTTAAAAGGAGATGCCACATTTACTTGGCTGTGTGAAGAGTTCAGGGCTCATCTATTTATGAAATAAAGACCATATTTTTCTCTGTTTACTCTCTTCAGCATTTGTGTCTGGATATTTCAACAGCCACTTGTGGCAGCTGGATGGATGGATAGTTATTATACATAGAAAACTTTAGCTAGCTAAGAGTCAGAAGATAACCTGAGTAATTGTTCTGAGTGTTCAAAACACTGCCCATGAAGTGAAAAGGCTGCATCATGTTCCCACAAAGTGAAAAAAAAAATCCTGCCTGGTAGCATAAATTGCTTGTTTACTGTAGAAAAATAAAATCCAAACTAGTATAATACAAAGCCTAGTTCTGAACACATCACTTCTTTATCTGCTGCCAACTATCAATATTGTAAATTGGCTTTAGCCATCACACCTCTCATCTGTGCTTCATCTGTAGACACACTTATTAAAGCCAGGTGAAAAAAGCCAGACCCTTTCAGTGCCTCCCACTGGAGTAAAAGCTCATTAGCAACACTGTGACAACAGCAGTTTGCACAGAGCACCTTTTCCAGGTACAGAGCAAGGCTGGAGGAAGGCTAAAGAACAAGCTGAGTTTTGACACCAAGCTGCAAATTGGCACCAGCACACCCAAAGTATCCTGTCTGAGCTTGGCAGCTAAAAACTGCAAATGGACAGATAGAAGATTCTACTATAGGCTTCCTATGTTGCAGCTACTTGCCAGAAGATCCCACTCTCCTACAGTCCACCTTCAAAGGACAGTTGGAAGGAGGCCTGACCATCTGGAGAAGTTCTTCATAATGTTCTGTGACATCAAAAAATAGAGCGAATAGCCTGGCAAAATACAAACCTGCTATCATGCTAATTCCCACTTGTTTTCCCTTTTGTGGAGCTGCATGTGAGCCTCCAAAAAACGTTGGGATAAAGCAGCGGGTTTGGCTCCTCCAGCCAGGCCATCCCTAGCTACAGGTGGCCAGCTGGGAATTCTCAGCCACCTGGCTTCAGGGTTTGCTTTGCTCTGGGGACAATCCCATCTGCTGGCTTTGGTGGCAGCCTCCTCCTGCCATGGTGGCCTGGCCCCCAGCACACACAGAACACACCCCTGGGCTGGCAGCACCTTTGCCACCCTCCAGGCAGCTCCACCAAGCAACACAAAACAGGAGACTTCTGCGTCACAAACCTAAGAGCATTGGGGTCCAGACTGAAAGGCAGAATCTTAAACATGTGTGTTTGTAAGCAATTTAAATCCTACGTGAAAACATCATGAAAAATTGATCCACCACTTTAATGCTTCTGCAGGAGTTCCATGGAATGATGGTATTGTCTCAGGTAAGGGTCTCACCATATGGATGGCAGAATTCAAACCAGCTTGTACTAAAAGAAAGCATTCTGCTCACTGAGTTGTAGATTTATGTCCTTCCCTGCTCACAAGGGAGCATAGGATTACATTTCTGTTGACAAGGATCTGACCCTGTCGATATGCTGGACTGCATCTGTGAAAGAGAATTATACCCAGAAGCTGCAGGGACCAAAGTTTTCAGGTCTCTTGCTCTTTTCATTTTTTCCTTCTTCTTTACCATTCCAGCCTCATTCTTTGAAGTTTATCTATGCTCTGTTGCTTGTGAATCTTTTGAAGGGATCTTCCTGTTCTGAAAACAATTTATTTTCATACAGAGAGAGTAGTGGATCACCTTCAACACAGAATGTACAGTTACTCCTCTAAACACATCAATAACTGCTTTACTATCTTAATACAGAGAGATTCAAATAAAATCATTAGGCTTGGTCTTCAAATGTGCATCACAGGTATGTGGCATCTGCTGTTTTCAAGAGTGGGCTAAATCCAGTCATGGACACAATCATGCAAAAACCTCACTTTTGAGTTTGAAGTTTGCTATTTTAATTTTGATTTGAATTTTCGTGTGCTTCCAAATAAAATGAACTGCTGGATGAAAAACACTCTAAGCCAAACCAGAAGACTAAACAAACCCCTGAATAAACTTAATGAGTGAATCCTAAGTGTATTTTTAGGAACTTTTCCACTGATTGTAGCCATGCCCTTCAGCATACCACAAGTAAGAATGATCATGAGTATTTTTTCCCCCACAAAAATACGCTACAAAATAGAGAAAAGATTCAGCAAGTATGACTTCAGACTGAGACCCAAGATGCAAATTTAAATTTCCAAATCAATTTCCTGCCAGGACCTACTAAATCAAAATAGAGCTAGCAGAGTGGAGCTGTGGTTAACGGAAAAGACACTCAGACTTTGAATGAAAAATACCAAAAAAGCTTCAAAAGAAAAAGGGGGGAACAGTAGGACATCAATCTCTTGCCTTTCCCCAGGGCTTCTTTGCATGTCCTGATTTTATTGACACTATCATCTCCTTCTGTATTCTTAAAGCTCAGCTGTGGTGTGAGGCAGGTTCTGCAGCAATGCCAAGCTGGTGAACTAAACTAAGCTCTTCTTGCAGGATTGGCCTGGGGCCACTGATTTCAATGGGAACTGCTGGATGCCCAGCATGACTGACAGTTAGGCTCTTTGTGGATCAAAAATCAGAATAATTTTGTTCCATCTGGCATTTTTTATGACCCCCACTGTGCCCAATATTGCACTCACAACACCTCGCTTTTTAAAAATCACCACTCAGCCAAAGGCTTAAAATGTAACAAGCACTTGAGCAAGTGAAATAGTGGCAGTAACAAAATTCTTGCATATTACCATTATAGTCATGGCACTTAGTAAGTGGTTGGAAACTCCTTAAACACACCTACTTTGTCAGGGAGGGAATGCTTCAACTGCTCTTTGAGGTGCTTCATTCTTAACCCTCAAATCACTGGTAACTAGAAAATGTAGATGGGTGCCATGCTGATAAAATCTTTCCTAGGTCTTCTCTAGGTCTCATAGTAAGGATTTACTGGAGGCCAAAAGATTAATCTCTGAAGAGGACCTAAAGGAAGTAGAAAATAACAGAGGTAGTTAGGGTGGCAGAGAACACAGCCTGACAGATGGAAAAACCAAAGAGAGTGATAAAAAAAGCATAAGACAAAGAGAAAAGAAGCTGACTTGAAGGAAGTGAAGTTTTAGACTAGAAACATAAGAATTGCTGGACTGTGCAGCAGGGTACAGCCCAGTATCCTGTCTCAGCAGGGCTGAACGACGGATGGAAGAGTAAGGAAAGAGAAGTTCATATGCTTCTTTCACGACAAACTCTTTCTGTTTTAAGATACACAGGGTAGTAATCTGAGAACCAGGGATGGTAACAAGTGTGTTGGATAGTTGTTGGAGGAGTTTGCTTCTGTGAACAGGTCCAGTCTGAATCCAAGTAAACTTTTGGCATTGACAGCAGCCGCTGGCAGGAATGCTTACAAGTGTACCTATACTGCTTTTGAAAAAGCATGTCTTAATTTCTTTCCAGTTTGCCACATGTTTCTTGAAATATGAGAAATTGTAAATGATGTTTTTCTAATCACATTCTCTACTCCATTCATGATTTTTATACTATTTGATCTCCTGCCCATTCAGTTGTTTTTTTCCTAAGGTAAAAATTTCATGTAATGGTCAGCACAGAAAGGGGGCCATATCTTTTACTACTCTATCTGCCTGTATTTTTTCTAGCTCCACAATCTTTCCTTGGAGATGTAATCACGTCAATAACACAGCACTAGAGGCAAAGGAACCTCAATTAATTTCCTCACATTCCCTTGAGTACTTCTGAAAAGCAATTCCTTGGAACCAAATAGTAGAAGATTTAGTATATCACAGCACTTTTATGTTTCTGGAAGTGTTTTCAGAAGCACAATGACCCCCTCAACATAGAAACTGGGAGCCTAGGATAAGCATCAGGTCCCGGAATGTACAAACAAAAGAATGGATGTCAACCCAGCAATGGTCTTATTATGGTCTGCCTTATGGCATATGAATGCTGTACAATGCAGGGAGCACTGTGGAGTGCACATTGCACAAAGCCTGCTCTCTGAGAGGTGTGAAGTTAGAGTTTTTATTAGCTCTGAATTACTTGGGGCAAACAACAAGCCCTATCAAGTTGTTGTGTGGCTTAAAAAAGAGCAAATTGGAGGTATTTCCAAGCTGCAAGGAAAACACTGAAAATTCAGAAATAGACAAAAGTGGGAGGAGTCTGGAAAAAAGAAAACGATCTCCAGATGGAGGACAGGGGAATGCCAAAAGTCTTGAAGATGTTTTATTTTAATCCCAATTCCCCAAACATTGGATGTTGTTTATAACACAAAATTGCTTGTATTGTTTGTATGTTACTGCTTGATTTCTAAAGCGATGAAACAAGCTGTGGAAGCCACAGCAGGGTTCCCTTTTAAACATTAAATCAATGCACTACATCTGTTGAAATCCTGGAGAGCCCAAGGCAGCAGTGCCAAATTCCAGAGTCTGTCCTCAGCAGGAGCCGTGTGGTAAACGTCTGCATTTGGGTTCCAAGTTTGGCCTGTTAGCTGTCATCCTCTGAAAACTCTTTGGAAATTCTTCAGTCGAAGTGCTGGAACTGGGAGTTCTTCCCTCCCACCTCCAGCAACTTTTCTGATACAGCTGAGGCTGTGGTGTCCTGAACCATGCAGAGGAGGACAGTGACGAGGGCTGGACTGAGCCCCATGGTTACTTCATGGCTTGATGAAGGAACCATCAAAGATGGTGTTTTAATTTTTTTCCAGAGAAAAGTCTTCCACCTTTTTTCTCTGTGCTGAAAGATGGAAAGTTCTCTGAGCTGACCAAAATATACCAACACAGCAGAATTCAATGGAGTCAGGAAGCCATGTAAAGCTCCCAACACCCATATACAGATACGTCTAATGCTCAAAAATTAACAAAACCAAAACAACAACAACAACAAAAAAAACCCCAAAAAAACCCAAAACAACACAAAAAAAAAAAAACCCAAACCACCAAAAATGAAGAATTTACTGTACTGAACTCTCCAAGTGTCTGAGGTCTGTCTGTCCTCCCACAGTTTATGCACACAGGAATCAGTCAAGCTGGGAACAGAAACGTAAAATACCATGGAAGCTCTGCAGAGTGCTGTGTCTAGCCCTGTGTGACTCTGAGGCTGCTCCCACCACTGCCCACTCAGACCTGTCAGCAGCACACTTCATCCTGTTCATTCTCTGTGTCTGCTCAGGTGCAATTAAATCCTCAGGTCTGGGCCTCTTGCTAAATCACCCTGCCCCCTTTGCAAACTGTCTGGGTGAGCACGCAGAGAAGGGTTAAAAAGACATTTCTGGTTCCTAACCCTGAGATGCTGCAGGTTTTCAGTGGGCAGCATCCTCTGACATGCTGAAGCTTGCCTATCTCCCTCAGTGTCATTTTTTCCAGGAGAGAAATAATTCCTGCTTGTCAAGGGTGAGCGTTGGAAGAATCTATAGCCAGTCATTGCTGCATTCTGGGAATTAATGGGAAAACCATGTCAGAAGGCCCTTGCTTAATGGCTGTGCTGCAGTGCAGTTTTTTCCTGAGGTGGTGGTGACAGTAGCATGAAGCAATGAGCACAACATGCATACTCTGCACTCTGAGCCCTCACTTCCAAATGACTCTATGGATTGTCAGACATCTCACATGACACTGCATTCTCTGACGTGAAATCCTAAATCTGACCTGAAATGTCAAACGGGATGCATTACTCTTCTTTTTTCACAGCAATTGCCTGCTGATCTGGATGCTGACTTTCCTGGTTCGCCAGGCACCTGGCAGAGTGGCCTCTGCAAACTCCCACCTGCAGGGATACAGCACAAACAGACTGCTCAGGTGCATCTGTCAGGCTTTTAGCTCCTCTGCACAGCTCTGCACAGCTGACTCGCTCACAAGCCATGAGACTGCAGAGGTGTCATGCCCAGAGCTCCCAGAAACTTTATAGCCAGCATGCCTAAAGAATTACAGAGAAGAATTTGGCTCATACTTAAATCTAACTTAATATTAGGTGTTGGAACATGGTTGTGCCACCCAGGAGTTTTACTGGCTGAGTCCAAGTGTTACAGACAGTAGATTTCATCTCAAGAAGCAGTGAAATTGAAAATCACTTGGGCTGTGATGGGTAATTAGCTAAATACAGTCCATTACACACTTCTTCCACACTAGAAACATATTACAGTTTTCTTAAGAAAGTATAAACCTTTCGAAAAGCATACCAGCATTTATGCCTTTACCTCATTACAAATGATAAATTAAAAATAGGTCCCATTTTCTAATAGAGATGCTGTAGTTAAAAAAAAAAAAAAAGATGCTGGACTCTGATGATCTATTTAAATCTCCTAGAAGTGGTGGTCCCACTCTCTTCCCTAACCTGCCCTATTCAGGTGTCCAGGAACAGCTGCCTCACAGGCATCCCTAGCTATGACATCCTGCTGTTGATGTCAGCAGACAGAGAGAGCAGCAAACAGGAGCCCCCAACTCCAGCTCTAATGAGGTACAATTTCAGAACAAACACATAGGAAATATTATTTCCTATAGGATAATTAGGTCTTTAGGACTTTTTTTTTAAAGAAAGATGTTATTTTTACATATGTTTTTATTTTTTTAAATTAAATTAAATTTAAATTAAATTAAATTAAAAAATTTAAAAATCTTTTTAAAGATGTTTTTAATTTAGCAATGCCCAATTTCTACTTAAAAAGCCCCCAACAAACAAAACAGAAAAGGGGTTTTATATGAATGTGCAGCAGTAACAGCCACAATGAAATTGTATCTGCCTTAAGATGCAACCTGAGCAATTCGCTTCCATAGGAATTATCAGCCAGCCCTCAAAGACCGTGTTTATTAGACTTTTCTCTGGTGAAAAGCAAAGCAACTTACCAAGCCAAAGCAACTTAGGCTCAGTTTTGTCACTTTTGTGCTTTGAATACCAAGAAAAGGGTGGGTGGTTTTTTGGGAGAGCAGATGGGTAAACCTGTCATGCAAATATTTTGACTGCTTAGTCACGGCAGCTCCTATTATAATGAAGTGTCTAGAAACTGATCCCCATGTCTTGGTGGCTGGAGAGAAGAAGGGGTTGGAAACAGAAAAAGATTAGATTTGTTACCAGCAATAGGAATTAATAATGTTTATGAAATGCTTTCAGATGAGAAGAAGTACATGAGCCTAAATAGTATTAAATAATTGAAACTCTCAAAGTGGGGTAGATCACAGATTAACAGAAGGGATTTCTGTTGTCTGTGTTTCTGACTACTAAGCTTCTTTTGCTTGTGTCTGACCACTTGTTAGATAGTCATAAAAAACTGCCCAACAGAGTAACCAAGAAAAGCAGTGAATAAAAACTGTTGATAAGGCTGTAGGCACAAGCTTGGGAGTTCTGCCTAATGTCCAAAGCTGTTTCAGGTTAAAAATACTGTAAAATTCACAGGAAATAAACACTTGTGCACCAGGGGATTAAATTCTGACCTCACACTAATGTCACTTCCTAAAAACTCCATCAGCCTTGAAGCGCATCACTGTAAGTCTCATTGGAATCTCAGCAGAGAAATAACCTTCACTGCAGTGTGAGCCACAGAGGAACAAAGCCAGGACAGCACCAGCAGTCCCCAGAGTTACTTCAGACACCTGTGAAACATCAGCAATACCTAAAGCCACAATTTACAAATCCTGCAGCTGAGACTGCTCTGAGCAATGAACAGTGTGCACTTGTGGAGAAATACTGTTGCACAAACTTCAGTTCTGCTGGACTGCAGAATTAGTGGGTGCAGAGAATAGGACAGGCTTGTGAGCCGGGGCTTTTACTGAGGCATTTCCTGCAGCAGCTCCCTGTTGTACTTGGCTTGAACTGCCTCAGACAGAGGCAGTCAGAGGATGGAAAATTGGCAGAAGCTCTATAAACAAAGGATAATGATCAGCAAGAAAGTGTTAGAGGAGGTGAGAGTCTAATGAAGCACAGCAGGGACTGCTAGTGCCTGTCTCAGGTAGAAAATCTATATAAAATTAATAGAAGTACAAAGCAGGAAAAGGGCCAGTTAAAGGAAGGAGCACTCTCTGGCCATGTGGAGTACTACATTTAAATAGTTCCCACAAAATTTGCGCAGTTCTCTGTTTCTCCACAACAATATACAGAACAGGAGAGGTTAATTTTGTGTGACAGTGAGTCCGCTGTCAAGTGTTACGCACTGCCACAAAATAAGATGGATTTGGAAGCAGATGAAAGTCTATGTCAAAAGGAAATTATCTACACCACAGATAATGACTGTGAGAGAAAAATTCCACTATCCGGGAGAGGTACCAGAGTATAAATCTTTAACTGCAGGCAGAAAGTCACTTGAAATATCTTTGCAGATATCAATTCCTGTCCTTTTCCAAGTTAAGACAGAGTTCCTTGGAAAGCTGTGTTTGATTTGAAGAAGGAGTAAAAAATTATAGGAAACCTCACCTGTTCTGTAACAAAATAAACATTTTTCTGATGCTTCTCCATTTAACAGTTCCAAGAAACATCTTGTCATCACTTTGCTATATACAGCTTTTACACAGAGATGCCGTATGTGGGAGAAATCCTCAAAATTCTTTTGACTCTTATTATATAGGGCTCCCTAGGGACACAAAGCTTGGAGCTACATAAAAATCATTGTCCATATGCTAGAGGTCAGAGAGGCTAAGAAAAATGAGTAAATATCTGATTAGGAGAGTAAAATCACTTCTTCTTTTAACATTCATGAGCTCTAAGAAGCACAGGGTTCACTTTCAGTACATAGAAAACACTTACATGTTGAACAGAAAACCATAAAAACTGGCTTCCTGTCAAAATATTTGACCAACTCATTAACTTGAAATATGTAATTCCCAAATTTCTAGAGCCCACTTTGATTTACAGGTGACACATGGTAAAGTAAGAATCAGCTTACTGTCAAAGCAGTCTGTGACTGAGCTGACCATCCTCAGAGCAAAACACAAGGAAAACTAAATGAGAAATGGATTTGCTTCACTTCTCTACTTTTATGAATAAATTCTCTCTCGCAGTCATATTTACAACCCTTAATTTATTTTCCTGTTTATACATTCCATTTCATTTCACTTCATTACCAGTAAAATTTATGCAAATCTCCCTGCTGCCAGTGTGTGTCTGATGGAGCTGTGGGAACCTGCGGCTGATTTGCTGAACATGGTGGATACTGGTTCTGGGGTCCGGCAGAGCTGGGCTCCTGTGCCCTAGTGACTCTCTTGACCTTCCCTCGTCACCTGCAGCCAGTTACCCATCTTGGCAAGGTCTCAGAATAAACTCCTTCGGTGAAGAGGTAAGAGTTTGGATCAAAATGTGCAGACTGTGCTCTTTTAGTTAACACTTGTGGTAGCTCACGGCTGTTACCTGGTGCCAGAAGGCCATGTGGTTCATGCTCAAGGTTTATTTTCAGTAACTTGAAGATACACTAAAGACAAAACACAGCTTTCAACTTCCATAGCTTTCTCCAGGCTGGTTATGGGAGAAAACTCTACCATAGCAGAGGGCCTCCCGAGCCAACACGAACTCTTTTGGGGTTCTGTGATAAGTTTGGAACTCTCCCAGCACAAGGAGGAGCCGTTCTTGTCAAGCCACCCCTTCTCTATGCTATCGGCTGATCCTCTGCCTTTCTCAGCCTTGAAAAAGAAACCAAAGGACCAGCATTCTGAAGTTTGGGGACTCTGCTAGGAAAAATTGTTCCTGTCGCATCAGGAAGCTACTTTTCCTGTCGCTTTTGTCCAGCCTGTGGGTGTTGTACAGGCTCAGACTGATACAGACCGACCCCTGCGCTGGCCGGGCAGAGCGGGCAGGGCGCACTCTCGGGGACATCACAGGGCATGGATGTGCAGGAGCTTTTCCGGTTTGCAGGGCATTGCCCGGGTTTTCCCCGCGAGGGGAAGCGGAGGAGGAAAAGCCAGAGCCCAGCGGCGCCCGCAGTGCCCGGCAGGGGCCGACAGAGACCGCGCCGCTCCTGTCGCGACTGGAGGGCGCCGACGGCTGAAGCGGGGCGCCACAGCCTGCAGCAGGGCTGGCACCCGCAGGGCACGCGGCACCAGCGGCACAGGACGGTCTGGGTCGGAAGGGACATCATCCAGATCCTGTCCCTCTGCCAAGGACAGCGACAGCTCCCACCAGACCAGGCTGCTCAGAGCCCATCCAGCCTGGCCTTGAACACTCCCAGGGATGGGGCAGCCACAGCTTCTCTGGACAACCTGTACCACAGCGCCTCACCACCCTCTCGGTAAAGAACTTCTTTCCAAGATCTAATCTAACCCTACAGACCTCTAAGGACAGCAGTGACCATGAGGAATTACATGTGTACAGACTTAGTGACTCTACAGGAGCCAGGCAAGGGGCTGCAGGCAGGAGACACAAAACTCCATCAGGAATCTGAAACCAGAGGTGCAGTAATCCAGCCATCAGTAGTATCCAAAGGACAGCGACCAAGTTAAAGCTCTGTGGGGCACCACTCCTGGGAAGGCAGTTCCCAGATGCATCTGTAAGGAATATATTTCACCAAATTGGCAAAAATCCCTCTGAGCAGAGGATCAGAGGAACCTGTTGGCTGATGGTGTTAGAAAGGGCTGGAATACAGCAGCAACCAGAGCTGCTGCCTCCTGCCCTGGGAGGGAGACTTGCCAATGCCACCCACACTGGTGTGGGGCTCCCTATGCCTGGATGGGACACAACTGGAAAATTAGTGGGAATGAGGTACACTGGAGTTGTCCCAGTGTAGTTTGTAATACACAATTAAAAGCATTTCATAGACTTTGAAAAACAAACCTCAGAACTGATGTATAAATTCCACAGTAACAGGAGGATTGTGGATCCAACCAGCCCCAGACTCACAGTGACCACACTGAGCTTCGGAGTAGGCTTGGTGAAAGGTCAATACCCTCTGGGAGCCAGGGAGTGACACCATTCTCTCCACTTCTTCTGACACCTGAAATGGACCTGTGTTTAATTCTCACTGATCCAATGTGAAAAAACATCCATAAGACAACAGAAGCTGCAAGGGTAGGTTGAAGAAAGAGCTAAACACTACAGAGTAGAGCGAGGTGGGATGAAGGTGCCAGGTCAAACAGAGTGGAAGGGAAGATGGGCGTAATCCTCCCCCAATACCTGGTAGGAAGGAGATCCTATTACTGTGGGCCTAAATCTTAGCCCAACCAGTGCAAGCAGCTGTTCAAATTAAAAGGAGCTCTAACAATGGAAGAGACTTGCAGAAAAAGGACTTTGATGCAAAGCAGTGGTAGCAGAGGTACTGATGGAAAGTGAAATAAGGAAATCGGGAGGAAGGGCTGATGAGTTACATTGCCACGTTTTGTCACTACAAATATGCCTGGGCAAAACTGACTGGAAAGATCAAATAACTCATGCAAAAATAGTTAAACAACGGTGCATACACACCACGGAGCAGAAGATCATAGTCCAAATTCCCAAGCAGCAAAATCCCTTTCTCCCCCGTTTTTTCTTTTTCTCTGTGGACCCTTCACTATTCTCTGTGGACCCTTCACTTTTCTCTTACGAATACACCAAAATCTCAGAGGCAGCATCACGTTGCGCTGGGCAGACTGTTCGTTCCCTGGATGGCCATCTCTCACGCACAGAACTCTCCTGGGCTCTGCCACACTGCCTTTCACAGAGCCAAACCTGGCCTCAGCCATCCTGCTGGAGCATGAGGCGAGCCCAGAGCAGAGCGCAGCGCGGAGCACGGGCAGGTGAGGGCAGCAGAGGGAGTTCCTGAGAGCAGAAGGACGAGGCTGCACCGCAGAGAGGTCCGTGCCGCGCTGCTGCTCCCTGCTGCTGTATCCCCAGAGAGGATTCCACCAGCTTAAGGAAATTAAAGGGGACTCGGAATCACAGTGCTCTAAGACTGGCCACAGTTCTGCAGGTTTGCACTGTGCAGAATAAATGAGATCCTGCTAAGTGCTGGGGATCAGCAAAGCCTTAGCTCAGAGCTGCAACTGCCTGAAGCTCTTCAGCATTCTCCAAGCCACTGGGAAATGGGAGAATTCACCAGCCCAAACACACGATTGCGGGAGCTGCTCTTTGACTGGATAATGCTGCAAGCTCTGGCAAGATCTCTCAAAGAACTCCCCCTTCAAATCAGTGGGGATCTTCTGTCTCAAGGAGTGAAACTTCAGTGAAGAGGAAATGACTGAGGAGGTTCCTGGGTTTGAGATTAGTTTCTTGCCTCCACTGTTTCCTTTAGTCCTATGGAAACAGTCACTAAATCTGCCTCAGCTTCCCAGTTCCTGTAGCCTGTAAATCAGCCAGAACTCCCCTTGACCTTGGTGGGAGGCTTACATGATTAAAGCCAGCAGAAGAGAGACAGCAATGAAAAATCACAAGAGCCTTTCTTTTCTTCTTCTTTTTTTTTTTTTTTTAAGAAAAGAAAAGAAAAGTATTTCTAGCAATAAGAAATCTTTTCTGCTCCTAAGGGCAAACACTGAAAGTGAAGTAACTGTTACACACGTATACCCTATTATTTGTTAGCAGGTTTCACACAGCTAACTTACTCAAATCACTTTGAAAACATTTTCTTTAATACAGGAACACAGGAGACAGATTAAAAGCATGCAAGTCTCCTGCTGAATGCCAGGGGCTCTGGAACACTGAACTCAGGACTCTGTAAAATTATCTCCCTTCAAACAAACTTTCTACTGTACTGATTGAAAAGGAGAAGGGAGGTGGGAGCCAAATAATGCTAGAGAGAATTCAAGTCAATTTTCTGCCTACACAGGCTGACAGGACCCTGGCCCTGGCTATGACCTTTCCAGAGCTCTGCTTACCTGGAGGCCTCCAACCCCCCATTTGGAAACCATAATTAGCCCTATTAGCAAATAAAGAAAACTGAATCTAACAGAAAGTTTAAGAACTGAGCAAATCCTGCACTCAGGTTTCTTTTCAATCCTTGGATTAAAGTTTTCATCCAAATCCACTCTAATTAAAGATGATGGGAGCTTTGTGGATACCTAGATATTTCTACCACAACAACCAGCTGCTCCATTTCCCAGGATTTAGTCTGCTGTACTTTAAGACCCTCACTGTCAAACATGCTGCTCTAGGATTTCAGCTTCCTTGCAGCTTCCAGCCAAAAGGCTTCATATCACTGACTTGGGCTGCAGCATGAGTAAGCAGGTATTCTAATAAGGGAAAGATGAGACTGGAACCTGTCCTAGGCTACGAAGGTTGGAAGATTGTGCCATACAGCTCTAAGCACCTCCAGCTTTCCTTGAAGCCTATGGCAACAACCCAGGATCAAGTCTTCACTTATTCAGAATGTAATTCTCCCAGGATTTTCAATAAGGTCTATTTTTCACTCCTGACACTGCTTTTATGCTATTAATATCAAAGTTTCTGCCAAATAAGTGTGGCTTCTCTCTTTTTCTTTCCAAAAAACCCAAACCCCACAGTGAAGGCTTCAGTTCAGTTCTCCCTTTCTTTTTTCTTTTCTTTTTTATTTTTTAATTGATTTGTTTTCTTTGTTGGTTTTGTATAGCACCTTGCCCAGCGCTCGGGAGGAAAGTTTTAGTGAGGTTGGATCATGCACAGCAGTGACTGAACAGTGTGTCCTGAGAGTGGGCACCCGAAGCACAGAGCTCTAAAGCCATAAACAACTTGACAAGCCTGAGGCTATGCCTCTGAGCAGAACACTGAACACTGACAAGTTCCTTAGGAAAAACAGGCCTCGAGCTGTCAAGAGTGCTAAAACTCTAAGATGGAGAAAAATCACTTAACTTTTGCTGCTCAAAAGGTTAAGAAACACTGCCAAAACCAATGACTGATGTTGGCACAAGGAGGATAGAAATGAAACGGAGGAATGGAAGGCTGAAAAGAGTAGAGGACTTGTCATAACAATGAGGGATTTAAGCTTTGAGATTAAGGATCTTTTAGTCTCAGTTCATACAGTGCCTCTTACTTAAAAACAACTACCTGACCAAGTTTTGTAGTGAAAATTGCATTTTCTCATGATAAATGAAATTAGGTTTCCTTGTTAAAACAAAGTATATGGGATTCAAAAGTTGCCATGAATTACAACAAAAAACTGTAGGCAGTACAGCTTCAAACAGATGCCTGAACAAAAGCTTAGGCTGATGTAAGCCATTGCAGCTTTAAGAAGTTAATTGACGTTAAGCTACTAAAAATCTGATTTATGATGAATATTCCTAGCAGAATTAACAGACTCATTTGTTTTCTGCGTATAAAACACACCCAAATTAACTTTATTTATTATTTTATATACTCATTAGTGACACATAAATCTCAGGTCCACACTGGATGTAAAATATGTATGTGCCATAACAACAGCAGCCCTTGCAGGTGGCACATATTAAATCATTTAAAAATTACTGCTCTTCAGTCATTAATGGCCAGGAAACACCATAAATGTGGCCTTCTGGTGCTATTTTTCCCACTGAAGAGACAGCTTTTGACAACTGACTTTATAAGCACTGAGGAGAAATGCATGCAAGGCATCCAGAGCAATCAGCTGCCAGCAGAACCTACACCCACCTCAGAAGCCCCATGGGACTCCCTGGGAATTGTTTGTAAAGTAAAAGCTGAGGCTGGAGGCTCTTTACAATAACAAGGGAATTTCAATGCAGATGCCACTGCAGCTCAAGGAGCAGGTGATGGATGGAGCATCATTCTTTCCCCAGTGACAAGTGAATGAGGTACACACAAGGTTACTTTTAATGCTGTTGTCGATTGGTAAGCTCAGCTGAAAGGACCCTTGTGCAAAAAGCCCAGCATTACACAGAAAGGCAGGCACGGTGGTAATCAGCCTCTTCACCTGCTGCACGTAATACCTGCACGGTTTTGTGAGGTTTGCCATTGCAGACACTCAGGCTCTCGATCTGGTCCCCATTTCTGCCAAGATCATTCACTGTATTCTACAGTGCTGTGCCAATTCTTATTCCTATCCATGTTCCTGTCACTTTAAAACAAAGCCCTAGAAGGTGTCAGAGCAGACTGATTTTCTTGCCATCCCCTGAATTTCTCTTTTCTTATTTTCCTTGTGCTGCATTTGATGTCATTTCTCCATCACTTCCATTGCAATTTCATACTTACACCTTAGCTAGGGTTCACACTGTCTTATTAAGTGGAAGGAAAAGGATAAAGCAAAATATTTTTTATTATAAATAGCAACGCAACAAGTTATAAACAATTCAGATCTGTACTGGGCCTGAGGGAAACCTGTAAGTTCCTGAGATCTCACCATCTTGGGGCTCTCAGGAAAGCCATGCTTAAAAGAATAACACATCTTACTTTCTCTGCTGCATGCACCCAACTCCAGGGCTTTTCCCATATGACTTTAACTTAGATTTCTTTCTCACCTTGCATATTACCACTCACGTTTTTTCACCAGCTTGAGTTGCCCCTCATTTTATTTTCTGCCATTCAGAATGTATTTGCTCAAGGGAAAGAAAGGCATCATAGAAATCTTCTTGCTTTCTAAAGAGACTTCTGGCCTCTGGACCTAATCCTGTTGCCACTGTCAATGTCAGAACGGGGCCAGTGAATATACACTGTCTATATCCAGTTCATACTCTCTTTAAGTCCTTCTGCATTATGTTTTGTTGAAATAATTTTTCAAGCATACTTATTTATTCACCTATAAATTTTATTTACTCATTCGAACTCCTCATAAAGGCTTGATTAAGGGTAGCATGATGATCTACCATGAACACAAAAGAAAAGTGTTTAGAAATGGGTCAAAGATACAAATTTCTTGAAGAAATAATACAAAAGTTCAGAAGAAAGGCTTTGGGAATGTTTTCTGCAAAGAGTTAGAAGATCATGACTGGAGAGAATGAGGCTGGAGAAAACAATTACCAGAGTCTTAATTCAGTAAGGACTTTGTTATAACTGAAAAGTAAATTACACCTCTTACCTATGGACTCACAGCTGCGTATTTAAACCTTATCTGAATACAGTTCTGTGCTATTAAGGCTGAAATTAACTATTGATCATAAAAAAGAGAACAGGTAAAACAGATTGCCTGCTCAGTACATTTATAGGACAGCCTTCAAACAATTTTATGGTAATACTGGCAATACTGAAAGTTCTGTTCATTCAAATGCTGAGAATTAATTTTTCCTCATTCCTATTTGCCAAAACATAGTACCGCAATGATACATCCTGCTTGTACCATAACTCACTTCATGGTGGTTTCTGAGCTTTTAGAAAGATCCCTGTGAGATATTTCTCTAGCGAAAAGAATGTCACTAATCTAAACACAAGAGAGGTCCCCACATGATACAGAAATATGGCCCCATTTGCATTTTGATTCTTACAGATTTCCAGGTGAACGTGTTTGTGGGGTGACAGGATGAGCACATACATCTCATAGTCACAGACAGGAACACATGTCACTGATTGTTCTCCAGCTCAAATAATATATAATTAAACCCAAACCCTCTCTTTGTACCTGCAGGAATTACCTCACAGGATGCAGTGCACAGACCCTGCCTGTGAGCACACGCGAGCTGGACACGTTTGCCAAGACCTAATGCCAAGGCTGATCTCTTCCTTCGTGGCAGTGATGTTGAGGAACCACATTACTCACACTGCCAGCACGAAAACAGATTTTGTTCATGCCTAAGTGATGGTTCCAACCCTCAGCACTCCAGGGGCAGCTCCCAGCAAAGCCTAAAGCCAAAAGTGAAGAGCTTTGTCATTGATCCTAGCAGACAGAGAGCAGCTCCTCTAGCCAGCCTCTACAGAAAAAACAACAGGAGAACTTTTCACTAGCCATCACCCTATTAAGGCCAGAAAGCTCCAATTCCTTCCACAAATGTAAAAGTGACCTGAAAAAGAGCTCATCTGATTATTTATATGGGAAACTCTGTATCCTCTGTGCTACTGAGAACACGTTTCCTTACTCAGAAGACAAGGTGTATTCCAAAGAGTATTCACCTGTTGGCATGGGGAGAATCCACAAGAGTATTTGGAATAGTTAAAAGCCCTCATGATAAATCTCAAGAAGGTAGTGAATGACCTAGTTCATCTCTTTTGAGCTTCATGGTCCAAACTAAGGAAAGAAGCACTCAAGAACATGTGAACATGTTCTCAAGGGATTAGAGAACTGCTTAATGTAAAAGCAAAAAAATTACAAGTGCTAAACAATTCAAATTACCATATTTGCTCTGAGTATTTCAGAATTGTAGTGTTTCGGGTTGGAAAAGACCTTATAGACCATCTGATTCCAACACTTCTGCCATGAGTAGGGACACCTTCCTCTAGACCAGGTTGCTCAAAACTTCATTGGACCTGGTCACAAACACTTCCAGGAGTGATGCAGCCACAGCTTCTCTGGGCAGCCTATGCCAGTGCTGCACCACTCTCATGGTGCAGAACCTCTTCCATACATCTAAATCTACTCTTTTTCAGTTTAAAGCCATTACCCCACCTCCTGTCACTGCATGACCTTGTAAAAAGTCCGTCTCCAGCTTTCTTGCAGCCCTTTAGGCCTGGAAGGTGCTATAAGGTCTCCCTGAAGTCTTCTCTTGTCCAGACTGAACAGCCCCAGCTCTCCCAGCCTATCTCCACAGCAGAGGTGCTCCAGCCCTCTAAGTATCATCATCACCCTCCTCTGGACTTGCTCCAACAGGTCCACGTCCTCATGTTGAAGACCCCAGAGCTGGATGCAGTGCTCCAGCTGGGATCTCAGCAGAGAAGAGGGGCAGGAGCCCCTCCCTCCACCTGCTGGCCAGGCTGCTGTGGGTGTAGCTCAGATTGTTTGGCTTTCTGGGCTGTGAGTGCACATGGCTGGTTCCTGGTTGTCTTCTCATCCACCAGCATCCCCAAGTCAGGACTGCTCTCCTCCCAGCCTGTATTTTTCCTTGTGATTGCCCTGTAGGACCTGGTACTTGGCCTTGTTGCACTTCATGAGGTTTGCCTGAGCCCACCCCTCGGTCTGTCAAGGTCTCTTTGGATGAAATCCCTTCCTTCCAGCCTGTTGACTGCACCACACAGCTTGGTGCTGTGTCCAACCTGCTGAGAGTGCGCTCTGTCCCACTGCCCATGTTGCCGTACCTGTCCCAGTGCTGACCCCTGGGGAAGGCCACAAGGGTGTTGTGTGGGACACAACCAGATGCACAAGCCTAGGTAGATGATGTCAGTCACTCTTCTGGCATGATTTGCCCTTAGTGGCAAAGCGTGTGGGTTATTACTTCCATGTTTTCCATCAGTGACAAACTGAATGGCCTGGCCATGACTTCTCAAATCTGATGGACAGTGGATTACAACTTCGTTGACCAGTTCCCTTGAGACCTGTGTCTGCACCTCATCAGCTCCTGTGGACTTGTCCCCCTCCAAGTTCCTTTGATGGTCTTGAACCTGGTCTCCTGTAGTTAGAGATTCTACGTTATCCCAGTCCCTTTGCCTTCTGTGACTCAGGGGGCATGCCTGGAACCCTTGCTGGTGAAAATCAAGGCAAAAGTGTCATGGGAAACCTCAGCCTTCTCCATGTCCTGGGTAACCAGGTGTCCTTTTCCTTATGGAGACGACCCACATTTCCCCAGTCTTTGTTTTATCACCAAAGTACCTATAGAAGCTCTCTTGTTGCCCTTGATGTCTCTGGTCATCTCTAATTCTTTCAGGGCTTTGGCTTTCCTAATCTGACCCCTGGATGCTAGGACAGTCTCTCTGCACTCCTCACAGACAACCTCTCCTTGTTTCTGCCCTTTGTAGGTTTCCTTTTGGCCATTGAGTTTGTCTAGAAGCTCCCTGTTCATCCAAGAAGGTGTCCTGATATTTTTGCCTGACTTTTAATTTGTTGGGATGCATTACACCTGAGTTTTGAGGAGGCAATCCTTAAATATTAACCAGCCTTTTGGGGGCCATCTTGCCTTCAGGGCTTTATCCCATTGTACTGTTGTTAAGAAGATCCCTAAAGAGGCCAAATTCTACTCTCCTGAAGTCCAGGATTTTGAATTTGCTGCACACCCTCTTTGCTGCCTTCCACCATTTCATGATGACTGCAGCTAAGGCTGCAGTGTTTAAACCAGGACCAACCTATTGGAGTAATAGTAAACCATTTTCAAATACACTTAATACTTTTTGGAAAAGTCTGAGTCTGATCTTTCTTGTATTTTCCCCCAAAGCTTACTGGTGCAGCTCTGCTGACTAACTTAGGATCAAAGCTTTGTGTATCTATTATGCACATGAGAAGGAAGAAAGTTTTCTGCTGTGTTCAACTATTTGTGTCCTCTTCATTTATATCAAAAGAAAATCTGAAACAGAAGATGTGAAGGGAGAAGGATTCTTTTCTGTCCTAAGAGTATATATAACAAAGAAACAAACCCAAATTGCTAAAGGTTCTGTTCAAAGATGAGAAGCTGGAAATCTGAATTCTTAGCACTGATCTCTGCTGTGCCCCCACCCTGCTGCATGACATTGGCTGAGCCTTCAAGGCAGGGATAGTCTCCTCCCATGCATTTACATCACATCTAGCACATCAAGACTGCCAGACTGCACTTTAATATAAATATACCTCTTGACAATTTTCTTTAATGGCAGTCCATAGATGTATCTGCCCTTTGAAAGCACTGCAGAGGGATTTACCCATGCAGCCCCCCCTGATTTCACTGGAGATAGCTTCCTTCTGACATACCTGTTTGTACTCTGGGTGTGTGCACATGAAAAAAGAAGAAGGTGGACGAAGCAGCCAAAGCAATATAACCCAGTATTGGCTGCCATTATGAAAACAGGCCACACCAAATGGTCTCATAAGGATGGAGGTATCACCAGCCATGTGAGGCAAGGAGTGACTCCAGATTTCCAGATATGTCACCTGCACTAGTGGCACAGATGGTGTTCAGAAGCAGGACAGCGCCCATCAGCTGCTAGGAACGGAAGGAAATGGGTCAGGAGGTCACAGAGCTTATTGCTTACAGCAGCTTTTCAGCTCTTCAGCTCTTCCTCCTTACACTCCTTACAAGTCATCTTTAACAAAAGTGCCAGTTCCTTCATTGTCTTCAACAGAACATCTGAAAGTAAAAAGCACTCTCCCGTCTGAAGCTGCTCAGATAGAAACTGAACAACTTTCTGCCAAATCAAAGTCTAAGATTACAAACTGTTTTGACTGGAGTCTGCACACTGCTGCTAACACAGGGGCAGTTTTTCAACTGTTTCATTCTGTGCATGCTAACTATGGATGATTTGGTTATTCACAGCATGATTTGGTTATTCAGCTTTATACCATCAGGAAAAACTGGGTACAAATGTGAAAAGCACCCGTGAGAGAGCGACCTGTAAGTTCAAGCAGCCCCTTCCTTGTTCATCAATCTGGAAAGGTCAGCAACGATTGCAGAAGTTTCTAACACTCTCAGTCAGATTCTGTCCTGGGACTTCATCCATGTTTGTTGGGGCAAAATGTTAGAAGGCAAAAACCAAAAGGGACTGAGAGCTGAACCTCACAAAATTACATTAACAGGGACACAGGAAGAGGAGTGGGAAAGCAGCGTTGCTGCTCAGCATCACAACAAAGAGCAGCTTCTCCAGACAGTGATGGCTCAAAAGATTACCAGTTCCAGCCTGCCTTTGCTCATCCACCTAGGCTGTATTCTTTTGAACTATAACCTCAGGAAAAATAAGTAAATTGTCCCGAGAGTGATCTAAAAAGTAAAAGCAATTTCACTGTGTAAAAAAAGAAAAATACCCTGAACGCGAATCCGTACACTTTCTCCATTTAAATGCATTTGAAAGAAATTAATTCTGTGTCTCAAATAGAATGTTCTAGGACTCCCTCTTTGTTCCTGCTATATGAATATTGGAAGCAGAAAATACATTTGTATTTATTTGGTTTCATTTCAAAGAATTAAAGATAAGGTCTTGTAAAAATTTGTTTATTAAAAATATCAGGATGGCAATCTCATTCTGATAGTTCAGCTCAAATTTAAATAAAAACCAAAAACAGACACCTCACCATCCAACCTGGTAATAGGAATGCTGTTCTTATCACAAAAGACTGGGCAATTTATGTGCACACTTCAATGAAAAGAATAGAAAGAACTTCATGTGAAATACCAAAATGTATCTAATTTCTCATCACTTGGTCTTGTAATTCTCTTGTAGTGGATAAAAATAAATCAGTCTGTACCTGGACTTGAACTTTTCAATACAGCCTAAAATATTAAGCTCATAAATCTCCTTTGGGGCTTAGGCAGCTCTTAAAGAGTATCATCAACTTTGAATTTTTGCAATTTATAAAACAAACAAACAAACAAAATACAGGCCATGATGGCATCTGGGTAGCATTCTGTCAAGGAAGCTTGTGCTTCTGAAGAGGAATGTGCTGTCAGCTGTGCATTGATGAGGCAGTACAGAAACAGCCTCTGCATTACAGGAGACCAGTTACTACATTTTAAATTTTAATTATGTGATATGCCTGTTGCAGATGTTATAGAAGACCTCATGCATCACTGCTCTGTGGGGAAGGGAGTGGAGAGAGGAGCAGCTGTCCTTCCCTCCCATTTGATTTATCACTTTCCCAGCACTGTTGAGTTGCTGGTTTGCAGGCACAGTTGGCTGGAGATTTGCCTCCACCAGGGAGGAGACATGTGCCACTGCCTCCCATTGCTTCACCAGAGGGAAATATTGTCTGCTGAGCCTGCACTTAGGTTCTATCACCATATGTAGCTGTTGAACTAATGCATTCCTCCTCATCTCCCTTTCTCATGGAATAATTAAAAGAAGGAGAAGAGGAGAGGATAGAGTTCAGTGACTAATGGTGCCAGAGTGAAGGAGCCTGATTTGCTTTGTGACACTGCCACTGCCTTGCTGTACAACCTCAGGCAAGGCACTCGATTCCTTTTTGCCAGAGCATTCTTATCTTTAAAATTTGATAAGAGCACCACCTTCCTCTGCAGGTTGCTTTAAGATCCTGGGAGGAAAGGCAAAAGGTTGCCTCCATTCAGTTGTCTTTCAGGATTCAGCACAGAAGGGCCCAAACTTTTCTTCAGATACAGCACTTCAAACTTCTGAAGCTTTGCCAGCAGTTTCCTGAGTTTGCAGACAGACTAAACCCAAGTTCCTGAGGGTTAAACTTGAGATGTGGCAACATGAATTTTGAATGCCATCTTTTTAACCATGGATCATACGCATACACATCTAATAGGTATGTCCTACTAAAATCAAGTGTTTGCCTTCTTATCCTAATTGTACTCTTCCTGCTTCCAACCAAACTGGCAGCATCTTCATCCTCTCTCTGGTCATGCTGCCTTGGGGGCTTCACTGGGGAGGCAGAGCCAGCTTTCCATACACAGAGACGTGGTCAAGGAAAGATAGAATGATCATTTTCCAATTTCATTGCACAAAGCCAAGCTTGGATACAGGATAGATACAGGCAGTCAGACAAGTTGGAGCAGCTTGACCTGTGGGGAGCATAAGATGCCTCTTCACATCACAACCTGCTCTTCCTGTACTGCTCTTTGCCAAAAGAAAATAGGTACAGACATTCTCATAGAAAACACACGTAAAACAAGATCAAAACTAAATGGGAAAGGCAAGGAACCACCAGTAAAGGAGTTGGACAGTTTCTGACTGCCCCATTCTCACTGCCTTTGCTGAATCTGATTCTTCAGAAGACAATAAGGAATGGTCTGTTTTTCCAACTTCCTACCAGCCTGATGAAGGCAACAAGGCTTCCTCTCCTACTCTCCTGAAGGTTTTTTTTTTTTTTAAATCTTGAACATCCCAGAGTCAAAGCTGAATCACAGTGCCCTGTTTCACATCCCCTTCCTGCTAAACACCCAATTATTCTGGGGTAGTGTGAGCTGTCAGGGGTGCCCCAGAGTCCTGACCACCCCTTTGTTAAGGGACTGCTGCTGCTGGACCCACCTTCCTCTGACTGGAGTGGGTGATGCTTTTAGGCACAATGAACCCACTGAACACAAAACCTGCACATCTTGGGAATAACCTGCCATCAGCAAACACTTGACTCTGCACAAAGCACAGTGACCCAGCAGTTCTGACATATCTTGAGAGCAAAAAAACACCTTGCCCTTGGAGCTGGCAGTGCCAGGCTTTGCCGCTGGACAGGAATATGCAGCTTTAACGTAAGGTGGCTGTGGTCAGGAAGCAAATCCAGCCTGTTGCCATCTATTACCATGCTATCTGGGGTGTCCTTGTTTCAACACGCAGTGGCAAGCTCGGTTTGAAATCCTTTAACCTGCAGCAACACAGGAAAGGGATGCTGGCAGCAGGAGCATGACTCTGTGACCATGCTGTGATCTTCAGCTGCAGGAATGCTGGCCGACGGTGGTCCCTCAGCCCACTTCCTCGCGGGGCAGGAGGCTGCACGTCACAAACCACCACCATAATGAGCTGAATTATGCAGCCAGAGCAGGGGCAGGCTTTCTGCCCCGAGACTGGCCCTGCCGTGGAAATACAGGAGAAGCTCGCACAGGCACTGCCCACACTGAGCCTGTTACTTTAGGGGAAAAGAGTACATTAGGCTACGTAATTGCTCCCCCGCTGTTCGGCGTGCCCCGGCTCCGCTGTTTCTAACAGCAGAATGACAGGAGTCAGGCTGCAACGCCAGGACTCCGCTCTGTTCCACCAACTGGAACACAAGCCTTATCCAGGCAAAAGCGCTCTCCACACGGCACACCGATTTTACTGGCTCTAAAACTCCCTTGGAAGGTACAGATCAGCCTTCAGGTTTGAGAGTTTCTTTCAGGTTCTTTGCCCATTATAGTACTTTTTAAATCACTTAGAAAAGCCTAGGTCCGTGAACCCTGTGATGAAATCAGTGAAAATCAGTGCCATAACCCTGCGTTTTATTACTATTTTCCACATCTTCTCATCTTAATCCGCACTCCGAGACCGATCCCGTTCCCGTTCCCATCAAAGCACACAGCAAGCTCCCATTAAAATCTGGCTCAGCTAGTATTTTAATAACACTTAGACATTCCCGTCCTTTGCATATTTCATCTGCGAAGCGCTTCACAAACATGAATTTCCTAATTACAGGCAGATGATTTACTAAAACTGGAAATTCCTCACTAGTTCTGGCTTTCCCTTTGAAGCTCCAGGATTCGCTCCTGTCCCTCGGCACTTTGGAAGATCCCCGACGCCGCTCGCTCGCTCGCTCCCTTGCTCGTTCGTGGCGCAAGCAGGGCACGGAGAAGGAGGACACGGAGGCGACGGCGACCTGTCCCGCAGCGTCCGCGGCGGCGGATCTCCGCGGGCTGCGGGGCGGGAGCCCACGCGGGGACAGCGGATCGCGGCGGGGCGCGGG
>VXBQ01015062.1:0-90663 GCA_013400175.1 Phainopepla nitens | reverse complement strand
AGGCACCCCGGTGCGGGGCGGGCTGGCGGAGCGGGGCAGAGGGCGGCGGAGGACTGCGGGCAGGTGTGGGGCAGGCCAGGAAACTCCCGGCGCGGGAGGCAGTCACACAGAGGAAACATTTTAATTTGAGCTCTGGAGTTTGAACTTGTTCTGACTAGTCATCCGCGGGCAGCGTTTAGGCTGGCTCGCCGGTACTTTTATCTAAGGAAGAGAAATCCACAGCGTGCTTGTGTTTCATTCATGTCTGGGATTGCTCGCTCCTTAAATCCTGCCGCGTGCTTCCCTCCGAAGCCTCTCTTGCCGGGCCTTTTAACCCTCCGGCTGCCCGCGATCTCCTCGCTGTAGTCCGAGCTGCTCCGGGTAAGCTCTTCACGAGCAAAGGGCCAGGACGCGCTTCCGAGCGGGGATCACCATCTCCCGGACAGGTTCTCGGCGCTGCAGAGTCAAGTGGTGGCTTGTGGGCTCTACTGGCCGTCACAAACACCCTCGGCTCCTTTACAGGCAAAAAGTCGCGATACCAAAGCTGCTGATCATTTAGACGCTACGGAGGAAAAGAGGCGTCAGTCCTACTGACACTGGGATCTCCGAGGGCGCCAGCCTTTGGACGGTACTGAAGTTCCTTTTGGCAACGAAAAGGGATGATAAATCACTTCCTTTTTTTCCTTTTCTAAAGAAACAACTAAATCAAGATATAGGTTAACATGTATTAACTCTGCTCTGCGTAGTGCTTTTCCTTATGCATAGATAAGAGTGCTTTGTTTAAAGGCGTACTGAGAAATCTGTTAGTATCTGTAGTCGTTTGACAGCCGTGGAAGGCAATTAGCAGTGCCTGTACGTACACAGCCTTCAACTACATTTTTTCACTAGGCTAGCTGATCTTTGGCTGAGCTTGGTTGTAGGTAAACAAAGTACAGAATCAGCTTGAGCTACTGTTTCTAATAACATAGTTCATATCAGGCCAAGAGATGCAACGATAAAAGCATGACTCAAGCCCTACCTGCACTACAGCTTAATCTTTTCAGTTATTCCAATAAAACAAAAAGCAGCTATCAGCTGTAATATGCATTTCACTTAACTGCCAAATCTTCCTCTGCAGCTTAACGTTTGCCCAAAATATATGATCTGCTCTTTCAATAAGAGACATGAACGATTCTTGTATTCCAGAATAATTGTAGAAATTGTTTAAGCGGTGGGAGACCAGAGAATGTTGAGTCAGGTCCAACTGATGGTGCGAACTTTTTAAAACTTCTGAGAATATTATTTATGTAAGATTATTTATAAAAGTTTTCATTTAACAATAAGAAATTATATTAAAAAAAGGGGGTATACCAATAGACCAGTTCTTTATTTTCATTAAAAACCTCACAGCCTTCTCACCCAAAGACCGTGTTCCACTCTTGCAGTATTCTTGTTGGTATGAATTCTGATGGACATCAGAAAATTAGGTTCAGGAGCTGCTCAGTTTGAAAGCAAGCAGAGAAATACTGTCTGTGGATTTGCAGAGGCTCTACAATTTTCTATATGCTACGACTCTTGATAAATGTTATTTCACTGAATGGGTCTCAGTTGTAACAAGCTGTGGTTTATTTTAAACACTGATTATATAATTGTTTTTCATATTTTAGTCAACCTTGGAAAATATTTAAGAACCTATTTTTAGAACTAATAAAACTCTTGATAAGGCTAAACAAGTGTTCCTAATGATTTAAAGATCATGCCAGGACTGGGATTCTGCAGTGTTACCTGGTGTGCAAAGCAAGCAGAAAGATACACCAAAGGATCATGGTATCATCCCTTCACTTTCTGGTGGCACAAGGGGCTCCCTCAGGTACAAGCAGCGGTGCACAGTCCTCAGCTCTGACCACTGCAGGGCCACTGAGTGGCATTTAGAAGCATCAGCACACATCCAGAGAGAGGAATTTGGGTTTTCATGGAAGCAGAGCCGAAGAACAAGCTGGGGGTGGGGGGCAGCAGTGGGACTTCCATGAAAATGAACACTGCCTTCAGCAGTGTAATGGGTGGGTATTGCAAGGAGCTGCTCACAGCTTCTCCAGAGACTGATGTGAGCAATAAACTTGAGCTGGCTTTGTACAAGTTCTCCCATTTCCACACCAAGCAAACAAAAAGTGAGCATGTTGTAGAAATAAACTGCACATCACTGTGTTGCTGACAGAGGCATCAGGCAGTCTGTGAGGCATGAGGTGAAGGAAGGCAGGGAATTCAAAGTTGTAAAGCAGAGTCTGCCTTCTCATCCTCAGCTGGGAAAATCCATAAAACCAGAACAAACCCACTTTTGCTTTAGGCTGCTGAGGGCCATGCTTGTGGGCACTGTGTGATGCTTGCTCTTGGTTTCCCAAAGTAAGGTCATCCCCCTGCAGAGCTGATGGCCCCCATCCCATGAGGACAGGGGTGAGAACACTGCAGGTGGCACTGTAGTCTCAAGGGTTTGGTGGGAGCTAGAGTGAATTCTTAGGAGCACCTACTGGAGTGTGTTCTTATATTGTGCAGGTGAAATTTGATAAATTTATTTGATGTTTGAACAGTTACAAGTGCAAGAGGCTCACAGACTGAATTCCAACATCCTCACAAATCTCTATCATTCTCAAACAATTATTAAAACATTAGTACAGAAGAGGAACTCACTGTTTGCATTGGACCAGGCACTTCTCCCTTCCCTTCTTCTGGGCTTGTATATCCTCACTGAGATAACAGAGACAAGCCACAGGATGCTTGTCAGGGAATTTGGCTCTGGGGTTTTGCTGGGCACATAGCCAAGGGTTAGGAGAGCTGATTCAGAATCACAGGTAGAAGGGCAGGATTTTAATCTCCTTTGCAGTTCAGACAGAATGGGAAAGGAAGATAACAGCAGAAAAAACCCCTGACCACCATCATGACGGAATCTACCTTCCGGCACCACCAAGAGAAATGAAAGATCCAACAAACGGAGGCTTTGGGGATGTTTTAATACCATTCTCTCCTATCTTGCAACTCCAACCTAATCTTTTTCTCTTCCTAAGACAGATACAGATAGCCATGAATTAAATAAAAACTTAACAGCACTATGATTTATGTAAAGCGTGTATAGTATCAGGTTGCCCTATTTGTTCAACAGCTTGCTTTTCAAAGGAATCATCATGGACTGAGGCCACCAGGCTTTTCTCTGACAAAAGCTACAGAAATCAAAAGTTTTATCCAGGGGATATAAATCAGAGTAGCAGCAGGTCTTAGTTTCAGGCACCTTTTAGACAAACATTACAAAGCACTCCTATACAGGTCCTGTGTGTTTGCTGCCCTTGGCCACGCTTTTTTCTGACCCTACATGGCACTTTCTGTTGTGCCTATATAGGAGTTCGTGGGACCAGGTAGTGAAAAAAAAAGATTAATTCAGGTGAGGCCCTGATGGGGCTCAATGCACAGTCGCACAAATGTTTTTGGCAACGACAAGGGACTGTGGTAAAGATGAGAAATTGAAGGCCCTTGGAAAGGTGGAACTGATCCTTTCAGCAATGGGCACTGTTTTATGCTGACTCACATGCTGGCAAAACCTTCCTTCAGGCTGTAAATATCCCCCACTTACAGTCTAAGTGAAGGTTTGGAGAGTAGAAAACTGAGGCTGGAGCTGAAACTTCTTTGACATCAATTACACTCACCTGTATTAAACCCAAAATAAGCCAAATAGTGCAGCTCATAGCCTTGACCGTGTTTCAAAAAACCACTATCAAGCAATATTATCAGAATGAAAGCTCAGTGTAGAATTTGATATATTTCTAGTTCTTAGCCTGTGTAACAGATCTGCCAGTTTGAATAAGCACTTTGTGGGGATATCGTTTGATGCCTTCAAGAGGCGAGGAAAATACATTTACTGTAATGAACACCACTGACATGCAAAATGAATGACCTATTAATTATTGCCATAGATTCCAAACAAGCATGTAGGCAGCCAAATCGCAGTCTGGTTGTTTTATGGTGACAGGTCCTTTTCCAAAGAACCTACAGTCCAGGCTTCAGACAACATACAGTCATAGGAGGGAAGCAGGTAGGTGGGTGTGATAAAAGAAAAACATGTAATTGAGCTTTATTATTGGCTCCTTGCATGCAACATATGTTCCAGGTTTACTTTAGAAATAGTCTGTGTTCCTGTGTCTGGAGACATGAGCAGAAATCAACCTCCCTCCCAGGATTTTTCCCCCCCTTTCATTTGCACTGAGCTGGGAATGTAGCTCAATACATGAAAAAAGCAGCAGAGGCCTTGAAATAACAGGTCTGGTGAGCTGGTTAATGAGTTGAAATGCAAGCCATTGTGGATTGTTGGGAGCACTTGTCCTTTGAAGTCACTTGATATTATTACTTCTGAGCTGGCACAGAGAGTTTAGAGAAATGAGCATGGAAAGTGCAGGGAGCCTACATGGATGTCGCTCCTTTTCTACAAACTTGCATTGCTAAATGAACTTGGAAGCTTAACAGAAAGGGAAAAATTAATAAACTCAAGGCAAATCTTGGCTCTGTATGCAAATGAGCCAACTATCTTCAAGGGGAATTGTCAAATTGTATTTTGAGAAACACTGCTTGCGTAATTTACTACATCATTTGTGTAAATGCATAAGACCAGAGCCTTCCGTGCAGGGTGGATTGTCACACACAGTCACATGCTGAATAACACACAGAGCTGGGCACTGATTTCTTAGAGTGTTACAGCACTAACTCTGTTATGGCATTACAGCATACCCTCAAACACAGCTTCTGCAGGCTTTGCACACTCTCTACATATCTTACACTTCAAGCTTTATTTGGAGAGTTTTATTACATTTCCCTTTACCTCAGTTTCGAAAATGTTCCAGGAAGTCATTGATGTTCCCTGTAAAAACAGTTTCCTCTCCTAATAACTTCTTTCTTCCTTCCTGCCAACCTGCTTCTCCCCTATTCATCAGCACCTGCTCTGAATTTCATGAATATCTTTGTTCAAATTGCTGGGACTCAGTGGGCTCAGAATTGGAATCCTACCTGGTAAGAAACCTGAAGAAAGAAAGAAAGAAAGAAAGAAAGAAAGAAAGAAAGAAAGAAAGAAAGAAAGAAAGAAAGAAAGAAAAGAAAAGAAAAGAAAGAAAGAAAGAAAGAAAGAAAGAAAGAAAGAAAGAAAGAAAGAAAGAAAGAAAGAAAGAAAGAAAGAAAGAAAGAAAGAAAGAAAGAAAGAAAGAAAGAAAGAAAGAAAGAGTCTTTCTGTGTCTCAGCAGTAACTCCATATTTGTGTAGTAGTATCTGGCAAGCTCAGCAGAACTTTTGTAGCTGCCATATGGATTAAGGGTACACTCCCACCTGCTCTTTGGTGCTAGTCTTGCTCAACTCCCTTGTCCCCTCACCTGCCACTTTTTTTTTTTTTTGTCCTTTTAACATCTTTCCAAGCTACCTTTGGAATCTTCCCCTTCTCCTACTTGGAGGCGAGCACTTCTCACACAGGAACGGAGCACATCTCCTCAGGTGACATTCTGGGGTGACATTGCTGGGGAGCATTGAGGTGAGAAGATACAGTTTCTGTTGAAGAATAACTGGAGTGGGGAGTGGTGTCTTATTTCCCTGGCAGGGTAAGCTTTTGATGCAGGTATTTACTGTGTGATCGTGCACCACCTGGCAGAAGGAGGCCTAATCTGCTCAAGGCCTCCTGGGTACTGCTGCAATGGAAACACTGAACAATGTCAGTCTTCTATGCCTCAGCTCCCAAGCACTGGAGTGTGTGCTCTCCCTTTTTCTGAATGGTTACAAACAGCCTTTCCCATTTACAAGTTCGGTGGAACCACTGCAGAGTGATCTCAGAACACCACCCTCCTAAGTCAGCCTCGGGATTTTATAGAGTTTACTGAGGGAAAAGGAACAAAACAACAGAAAAAACCAAACAAAAAGTACCCGTGACTCATGGAAAGAGCTCTTACATATCTGAAACATACTATCATCAGCTTACTAGCACTGCACTTCACATGGCTTAATTATGTGATTATTTAGTCTATTATCTCCAAAAGAAATTCTTTTCATCAGTCAAATTGTGCTCATGAGCAGGTCTTTGGAAAATGTGTTAAAAGCCTCTAGGAAAAATATTTAATCCTTGTTTCAATTTAATGTAATCCCCTTGTTTCAATCTCTTCCAGTCTAGTTTTTTGCATGTAATCAGGCTATTAGTTTATGCATTTAATTATCGTTGTGGCCTTATATGGTTATTTTCTGCCTTCCACTGAATCTCCCCTTGACAGACATATCTTAAGAACAGATGAAAAACAACTCTGGAAATTAAGAGAGACATGGAACACCTTCAGAAAACACTGGTGCTTGTTCTTCCCACTACAAACATAGAAGAAAAGGATTTGCTTTTAACTGCAGATATCTGGCATTTCTGTTTCCCTTTCTTTCACAGTTGCTCTTCATTTTCTCACTGAAGAAACTCCATAATTCTATTATTGGTTTCCTTTTTGGAGTGACCGATGACAGGAATCTTGAACCACCAGTAGGTTAAAAGTTCAAAGCCAGATTGTCATCTTTTTCCATAATTCTGTTCCTGCACATTTTCTGTGTCCCCTACTTTCCATCCTTCATTTCAAAAAGTATTACCCTGGCCAGGAAATAGAGTCAGGCACTCAAATTTTGCCATCCTTCAAAGGAAGATGGAGCACAGAGAGCTTCAGGTGTCCTGTAACACACAGAATGGTCCATACAGCTGTGCCCATCCAGGAATGAGCTGATCAGAAATGCCTTTCCTCAGCTCATAAAGCAAAAAAAAACAAGTTTGAAGTCACTATATTGCAAATTGCTCAGTCTTAGCCCTGGCAGGGATGGCTAAGGCTCTTCAGCAGGTGATTCCAATATGAAATGAAGTAACCTAATCATCTTAATATATTGAATTCATTTTGACAGTCTCTGATTTCAGGGTGTGGATTTTTGATAACAGCATCTCCTGCTCCCTATCTGTCAGGTGTACAGTTAGAAAAGAAAATGGCATTCTGGCTTAGAGGGATTTATGAACCAGTCAGGGTAGCAATGAGCACGGGACTTGCTGCCTTCTCTTCTGGTGGGGAATGAAAGCTTTCCTGCCTCTGCACTGCCTAAGTGAAGAGGGGGTGGACAGGGACAAGAGTGTGGAGAGTGAAACTGTGTCAGGAGAGAAATGAACTCAGCCCAGATCTCACCAACGGGAGAGGAGTTTCCTGAAGGGAACTGACAGGAAAGGACAAGAAGCCCAGGAGAGGCATGGGCAATAGGAAAGCAGCAGGGAGCAGGAATGAGCTCCTACACAACAACAAAGAGTCTGTCATAGCCACCACACCCTGAGGTTATTGAGCTGTTCCTCTGTCACCATCTAACTGGGAGGGACAGGAGATCCAGCCACAGCCTCTGCACAGCACAACAGCACTGCATATCAACAAAATAATAAACCCTGCAGCCAGGTGAACAGGGGGAAAGAGGCATCAGTGAAACTCTTGTTTTCCCAAGCTTCTGTTCATCCAATTGTAAAGGCCAGTGGCTACAGGATTTGCAATGCGCAAGTGTGCTGAGAATTTGAGGATGTCATTCTCAATATTTTTTTCTTTTTCTTTCAAGTTAAACTTGACAAATATGAAGGAATGAGTGTTTCCCTAGATGATGCACAGTTTATATCATCAGTTTCTCTGCAGTACCCTCCTTTCCTAGAGCTGCTGCTTTTATAACACGAGATGTTGTCATGTTGCTCTGCTTTACCTACATGATTTGCCAAAAAACTGTGGCACAAAGAAAATGGGCAATTTTAGCTTATTTGAATAGGAAAGTTTAAGGAAAAAGCAAATCCAGACCTATTACTCCAGTGTACACAAGCCAGATTAGAAAGGCCATTGCACATAGTTTGAAAGTATGTTTTGTATACTAGTTTGTGTAAAACAAGCCAGCTGAGTGAGACTGAAATTTCAATTGTTTAAAGTCTCTCATCATGTGTCACCAGAGTGATTCACATGTAGATCACTTAATCTAGTTAATGAACACAATTACCATTTTTGACAATATTAATTGGACTTCTATTTATACTCCTTTCTGTATTTTAGTTTCATGAGCACCTCCATAATTAGCAACTCCTATAGCTTTAGTATGCCTAAAGGAATAGTTAACTTTTATAGAACGTGTATTTCATTATAAACTTCTCTTTCATTTCCCCTCCCTCCAATATCTTTCCCAACAGAACTTCCAAGCCTTTTTCTTCTCCTCCAGTCATCAGCAATTGGGCTTCATCTTTGCAATTAACAAGGGTGAGAGACTCTGCCTGTTCAGAAATCATCTGTCACATACTTTCAACTCAAGGGTTATTACTGCTAAGTCACAGTTGTTCAATCTAAGATGCCACACCAGTATTCTGGTATTTCTTTTACTTATAAAACTAAAGAATTGAAAGAATGGGTGTTTTCCTAATTCAAAGTTGGGTAAGACAGCCAGCTTATGCAAAGGGCACAAGCTCTGCTCTTTTGCCCGGGATACTAGAGCCTGCTTGTAAAAGGGGACAAATTAGAGACTCTGAAGATGTACCCAGTTAACCCAGTGATTTGTACATTTTCAGATAGAGCTAGTGATATTTGAATTGGCATTGATATAGCAATAGGACCACAAAGGTAGAAACTCATACTATGTATTTTCAGAAGACACAGGGCAAGGCAGCCCTTGCTCTGATGAGATCCCAGCTGAGGCAGACAAGCCAGACATCAATTGGGATGATGGCACAGGAGCTGCAATGCCTTCACTTGTGTCTGCAGCGGGTTAGCAACAAAGGTAGGAACAGACACCAATTCTCCCAGCTCCCAGTCCATTTTTCTCCCTGCTAGACCCACACTTCCAGCCTCTGGTGTGGAACAGGCAGTGGAGGAGGAGGCATAGATCCATCTCCACTCCTTACTGCCACAGGAGCCGTACCCCTGGCAGGTGTGGAGATTTATTCAAGCATTTGAAAAATACAGGAGGTCAAGGAGTGTAAGGAAAGCATTGCACTAGACTGCTGCACTTCACATCCACATCTCTTGATGGCCTCAACTCCATAATTTTATAGCCTGAGAATTTATGATTGCAGGAAGGTTTTTGATTCCTTTACATGTTAGTGGCGTAAATCGCTGCTGTATCTATAAACAGGTTTCATTCTCCATTTCCTGGATTGCTGCATTTCTTTCTGCAATAAAGAAAACCACACATACTGGAAAAAATTTCCAACATTTTTTTTTCCTAGTATTGTTAGGTGTATTTTAATTTTCCTATTTAAACAGAAATAAAACACTTTGTGAAGAGTGGCGCTGACAAAGTTGCTTCACCTGGTGGGCAGGTGCTGCTCCAAAACCTGCCTGGCTTCCTCTCAGGTGAGCTCTGCAGCCATTGCTGTCTGCCTGGGACACAGCTGCCAACATGAAAAGATTCTCCTTTTCCATATGCCATACCTGGCAATTTCAGGTGAGGAGGACTACAGCACTTTGGATTATTTCCTTCAGGCAGTCTATTGCCAGTACAGCATTTTGAACTGAGCTCAGTCCTGAGGTTTTCATCTTTACTTCAAAAAACCTCATATAAACAGAGTATTTTAGATTACTGAAGGGCAGTGCTATGGAGATCTGTATTGCCACAAGAGGCTTTATTACACAAAGATTTCATGCTGAGAAAGAATGCATCTTTCATTAGGGCTCAAAAGAAACAGCTCCAGAGACATTTTATCATGTATTTTTTGATCTGCCTAGATGAAAGCCCTAGCTGTTACGGAGTACAAGTGAACATTAGGGCTGGTTCTGTTGTCTAGAACCCCATTGTGGTTAGTGCTCCACAAGTTCCAAACAGCTTGGTCCCTCACCAAAAGCTTGAACGTGGGAAGGTAGCTGTGCTACAAAGTATGTCATTAACCTGAGAAATTTACATTTTATTCAAATTGCTAATGAACAAAATAATATCTGACACAAGAATGGAAAGTACCAAACCTGGTGTCTAAGTCTGAAAGTATTTTAGATATTGAATTATGAGCTTTAATTTCAGCTGGCCCTGAATAGTTACTGACTGGATGGAAAAGCCCAAACCATGGAAGTCATGTGAAAATGGTGCCATTGGAACTTGCTTTCAACATTTCACATGGTTTTACAAGCATTTGGCATATGACATGCGTGTGCCCTTTTCCTACTGCTTTGTGTCTCCTCTTACAGCAGTCAGGGGCACTGCCTGAAACAGATTAGCCTCCAATACAAGAAATGTATCTGAATCTTGATTACCTGAACATGATCATTAATATAACTATTCGTATTGATCGTGATGTAGTCAATTATTGACCAAAAGAAGTAAAATTGTGCTCAATCATCAGATGAGATGCAATGAGAAGAAGATCTTATTTTTATCCTCTGCTTTAAATTTGACAGGTAGTCAAAGGCTTCTTTAGCCTCCTTTAGAAAGGCTTCTTTCTTTTCTTTTTACTTCTTTAGAAGTAAAAACTTTCTTTGCATGGTAATGTGCACTTCAAATTGCAAAAAAAGGCTTCAAAAGTACCTCACAATTCTCAACAAATTCTTTCAACAGTGTAATGTTTGCAAAAAATCAGAACACATGTTCATAATCTACTCAGGCAAATACAAGATGACTAAGGTTAATTTGATTTTTCTTCCTGATGTCATAATTAAAGTATGAATATCATTTAGACATCAGTAGATAAAAAGTATGTCAATGAAGGACAAGTAAAAATTCAAATTACTAAGGAGCAAAATTAAGTTGCTTTCAGAGTGGAATGTTTGTAAGCAATGTGTAATCAGTCTTCAGTTTAAATTACTCTTAATTAAATAATCTTATATTATGTGCACTGACAAATCGAGCCTAAACATGTACAAGTGCAAAAGCTAAAAGATCCAGCTCCAGTCAGCATTCAAATACAAAGAACTTGTTGTACAGTAACATCAGCCAAAAATATATTTTTGTCTGGGGGAATTTTTTGGGGGAGTTGTTTCATATTTTAAAAATCCCTAATGGCATGAAACGCAGCTGAACAATCCACTGCATGTTTCACTAGGTGTAATGAGGGTCAAATTCAAGCCCAAGCTACAAGCTTGAAATTTTGATGACATTCGTGAACGTCGTACATTGACATTTGAGCACGGTCTATCCATAAACAAACACAAGCCGACAAGGAGACATTCTCCGATGCTGTTTGAGGAGTCTGTTGCTCACTTGTCACTTGGGCACACCCACGCTCAATTTTCTTTTCAGCAAACTGCATTATCCTCTGTACCCCCCACTCTGAGGCAATTACTCATTTCAAGAAATAATAGCCCAGTAGTCCCTGTGAGGGTGGGTTCAGCCGTGGTCCGCGGCACTGAGCAAACATCGTCACTCGGGGTATCATGCCTAAGCTTGGCCTGCTTCTGAAACAGGATCAGCACAAGGCAACCAGTCTGGCAGGACTGACAGACATGGCCTTCAAATCAGACATCACCTCCACCCCAGAACGTGCCCGCAGGGGCTTCCTTTGCAGGATATGCTGAGGGGAGAGGGCGTGGATAAGGCACCTCTCTGCTTGGGAACCGAGTCCTGCTAGCAGGAGAAGTACAGGTCTCAGTGTCTGTGGCTTCCAGCGAGAGCTGTCCCCCAAAAGGCTGTTGCTTTTGAAAATCACACATAGACACAGTCTGAAAAAATCACTTAGACTCTCCTTGAAAATTGTAGCCCTGCTACAGAATTCAAATGTTATGCCTTTGATACTTAAAGCTGTAAGCTAATAAGAAGAGAAGCATGTGGGTTTAGACCAGGACAAAACTTTTGCAATTTCACATGCTGAAACCTGCCCAGAGTTACCACTGGTGACTTTATTGCAATTCTGAAGAATTGTATCCAGTTCTGATTAAGACAGAGACTGAGGATAAACGTGGAAGTATTTGGGCTCTTTCCTTAGGCCCAACTTTTCTAGGTCGTAGTAATAGATGCGTAGAAAATGAATTAACCCAGACTGTCCCATTGACCTGTTTTTCAAGGCTCACTTTCATAACACTGTAGTGTTCTCCTGACTGGGCGTCCACATCTCATGCCAGATCTGAGCTGCTCCACTGAGTAACTGAGCAAGACAATCTTAAGGACTTATTGTGAAAGCCTAAATTTCCACAAACACAGCTACCTGACCTAGCTGATGCTCAGCTGATGTGAAATTTGGAGAAATGAAAAAGCCCCAACAATTGTCACAGCTCCTGACCTCTTTCTAGGAAGAGCTTCTGCATCCAATTTACTTCCACAGAGTGAAACTCAACTCAAGAGCTGCCCAACTAGCTAAGGACATCAGTTTATCGCTAATACTCTACCAGGATGAACATGAGGCATATCCAAAGGTGGTTGGAGGCAGCAGCACTGCACATGAACCCTCAGTTGCTGGTTCCCCAGCTTTGGAAACCTATCACTGCCTCTGATCAAGGAAGAAACCTCAGCTCTGCAATTTTGCATTCAGGCTGGCTATGGCTTTAACCTGCTGCAATTAGCATCACTCAGTGCTGGTGCTGATAACAATTGCTTCTGTGGTGTAGGCAGGTCCATCCTCCTTGAAGGAGTGAGATCAGGAATGGATCTCCATGACAGCCACACATTACTGCCAGAGCAATCTGACTTCATAGAACCATGCTGTTTAGTGTGCCACTTTTATCTTCATCATCATTTTTGTCCTGACTTTACTACATTGCATAAAATTTGGAAGTAGAAATGCACACAGAGATCTCTAAGATGTGCTACATTGATAGTTTTGAGATGCTCATGGTGTTAAACTGCATGAAAACAGATGTTTATAATAAGTAAATTTTATGCTGGTACATTATCCTAGAGGGAAGAAATCGACTTACACTCAGATTTAAGGCATTGATATCAATCTCCTTTTTTTTTTTTTTTTCCTCTATCATTTGGCAAAAGGAAGAAGAGAATCTTATTCATTACTGCTGGGTGGATGTCTAGCCAAAACTGATTGCTAAAAACATTTAAAAAATCCCTCTTAGCTCAGAAAAAAATGTCACAGAAGAAAAAATTCTGCCAAAAGTTTATGTCAGCAGGTTAAAAGAGTCAAGACCATATCACCACTAATTCATATATAAAAAACCAGTCAATTTTATATATAGTGACAATTCATGCATCCTCATCTTCAGCACAAGCAGCAAACATTTATACCCTGAAAAGAAACATTCAGGGAGTGTCCAACCTGGCCTTTCTAAACAGCAAACACTTAAGGTGAAACTGCACTGCAGACAAGCCCAAATCCAGGCCGTGTTTCATTCCCTTGGGCTGAGAGGAGAACTGAGGCGGAGTGAGAAAGTCTGGGAAGCCTACAGAAGATGCATTGCCCTAAGAAAAGCCACAAGGGAAGAAATGGGTCTTCACAGCAGTAAAGCAAAAAGCGGCCAACAGGGACTGTGGCACTTGCTGCTCTCTTCCTATGCAACTGCACGACAGCATTCAAGGGAAGAAATGTGGAGAAGGAGCATTCCAGAGCAGGATTTGCAGCAGTAGTGTTAATGTGTTTCAAACTATTCCTTCCTTATTAGGAATCTCATCAGCTAATTGTTCCAGTGCCTGGAAAAAGTCCTGGCTTTTCTGACAAAAATGAGCTGCTGCTAGCCAGCATCCAGCGCAGCGTGCCCAAGGACTTTTCCTCCTCCTTCCCATCACAGAGCAGTTGTGCAGCCAACTGCTTCATCATGAGTGTGTTACAGTGACAGCTGCCCTCCTCCTCATCTCCTTTCAGCAGGGAAGCCAAGGCAAGACATAAAGGAGCTGCAACATCTTGGCAAGGGCCCTTATTAGGCAAACAAACTTGTATTAACCTTTTATATAAAACATCTGCTGTGTTGCAGGCAACTTCAACATGGTCTTAGGAGCTGTGATGATTTCCTCCAAGATATGATCTCCACTGAACAATGGAATCTGCTCATCCAGTACCCTGCCAGCAGGGAAAACATCTGCTGTCTTCACATGGCTGCATCTTCCTGGTGCAGTTGCATTCCTCTGTGTGGTGCCTCCCTCCTATGTACATTCCCTTTCTGCCTTTGGCCCCTGCTTTTCCAGGCCTTCTCCAGCTGCACGTCTCCAGTTCCCTCAGCACGTAGCTGGCTCAAACTCCCCTGGGTGCCAGTGACCTTGTGAAAATGAGAGCAGGGAGGAGGAGGCAGGAAACCTGTGGGAAGGTGGGCAGTAGGAGGGGGAGCTCCTTCGACCAGAACACCATGTTTCTTCAGGAATTCAAGGCTTTGGAGCAGCACAGTGCAAGTGCCATAGCAATATTTCTTCTTCTGAAAAGAGAATCTTCCCCTAGGAGATTCCACGTTTATGGGAATATGTTAATTATTCATTCAGATGCTTTTTAGCTCCATTTTGTTGCTGTTAAACCAGGAGTAGAACCACATAACTGAGCAATTTACCAGGCACTTAATTGAACTCCAGACCTGGAGCAGTGTTGTTTGCAGCTCACTCTTAGGACTTCATTCCTGCAAGGATTGAGAGACAAACCACAGGAAACTACAAAGATTATATGTCTTGTTGAGCATTTCTCAAACACACCACCTTAGGAAAAGCAAGCCTTAGGAGAATTATTGAATCTCATAATTCAGCTTATGGTTTTAGCCAAAATTCCTTTTTTTTTTTTACCTCCTGCACCAAAAAGTTATGACCCTTTCTTTCACAGGATGAACAGTGGTTGCTAACTATAACATGATACAAAGGTGGCAGGACTTAAACCAATCACAAGGATTCACCTAAAAGAAGGAACTCAGCAGCAAAGTGCTGTCACTGGCACCAATCAGTCTCAAGGATATATCTGAGCTGGAATTTATGGTCCATAAAACCAATCCATAATTCTAACTTGGTTTCAGCACAGTAGCTTAAATATTTACGTAGCTTAAACAAAAGTGCCTAGTGGTTGGATATATCCTGGACTTCCTTCCTTCCTTCCTTCCTTCCTTCCTTCCTTCCTTCCTTTTGCTATTTTGCAAGCCATGAAAAGCAGAGAGTTGAAAAGAGGTGGGCATGCAAGCCAGTTATGTTGGCTTTTCACAGTATTCTAGGCTAATGTATTTTTACCAATTACTGCCAAGAAATTTTTTTACATTTCTCTTTTCACACTAGAGACCATCAATCAACTCAACTCCAAGGAAAAAAAGGAAGAAGTAGCCTGCTATAAAAACAAGCCCTGCCTTTCCCCTCCCTGAGCATAAGCAGGGAATCAGTCCTTGGCCATCGGGTGAGATCTTTGTGACAGTGAGTTTGCATACAAGCTACTTTAGTTGCTCTACACACTTTGCAGACACACTTTGATCTTATGATCAAAACACATTCTCATTTTGAACATTTGCATCCCTGCCATGCACAGATGAGCTCTAGCCAGGCAAGCAGGCTGCACTCACAGGACTATGCAAAACCTCCTTGAGGATTATACAGGAGTTTCTAGGACTTGAGAGAACTAACAGCAAGAAAAGCTCAAGAAGGAACAACAACTCCTTTTATTAAGCAATTTATTGTGTTACTCTGAGCTCCCACCTGGGGAAAAGGCTGGATACCCATTCACAGGCCCAGGAGTGAATTAGATGAAACTTATACAAAAAAATATGTGGCTCTTACCAATAGAAATCAGACAGAATGTTCCACAAGTAACTGCTAACTTCTGATTTTAAAAGGATGGTTGTGAAGGGAAAAAAAATCCCTTTCTTTAACTATGTACTTCTTTTCAATATGAACAAAAATAGAACTTTGCTATGGTGTCATTAAGGTTAGATGTTTGAACTATTTGCTGGAGAAATATATACCTTATTACTTTTATTTCTTAAAAAGCTGCAATTTGAAATTTGTCAGGCCATAGGTAAGTTCAAATACATTACTGTTTGTATAGCACTCTTAGGTCTTTACAGGAAAAGCCTAATATGTATGTGTATAATATCTGCCAGAACATCTGTACCATGAGTTAAATCTCATGGTTTAGCCAATTTTACTGGCATAAGTTTTCACCCAGTGAAAAATCCAAAGCATTCAGTATTCAGACCTACACTAACTCTGTGCTCAGAACAAAATCCTGGATGCTCTTCCTCTCCCACACTGGCATTAATAGCCTGAGACTGTAGGGTTCCACTTGAGCAACAAGGTACTCAAAGCCACATCTCTATGTGGAAAAAATATGCCAAAAAAGTCAAAAGGCTTTGTTTGCATAGCTGCTTCACAAGAAATGCTCATTCTTCTGAGACCTTGGGGAAGAAGTTCTGTTTGTTTCACATCTTTTAAAGAAAAAAAAAAAAAAAAAGCTTGAAGGACCCCTCTAATACTGTGCTGCCAGTAAATGGTGGTTTTTTGGGTTTTGGGGGATTTTTTTCCCAATTTTTCCAAGTCCAGCTGCCGTGCTACAACTCCTCCCAGGCTGGCATCCTGCTTGGTCAGGCCAGCTCCAACCACCTCCGCCAGGACACTGAGATATGATCAGTCTGCCACAAGGAACAGAAGCACAGGGCAGATTCTGGTCCTCGCTGAAGGCCTGGGAGAAGGGAAAGGTCAGGATGCCTCCTGGAAGACCTCATGTGGGCACAGCTTCAGCAGGAAGGGTGGAGGTGACTGCCACCCAGGAGCAGCCCATAGCACAAAGATTAAGGAGCTCCAAAGGGAGGTGGGAGCAGTGGGTTTGGATCCCCTCAGGCAAAGGAGGGCCCTAAACCTGGGTAACCTGCTTTCTGGATGAGACTTCAAAGCTGCGACTGCTCCTGCTCTCCCACTCACACGCCCTGAGGTGTGGTTTTACACACACCCCTCACGCAGGGCTCTTCCTGAGGGCTGTGCACAGGGACTGGTCACTGGGGTGGGCTCCTTCCCCGAGCTCCAGGCGCCCTCACTCCACACCCCCGGATTCTGCAACTCCCCTCAAGGGCCCTTGCTGTGTGCCTCAGGACCTTTCTAATATAAGGAAATGGCCCTTCACTAAACTCAGTAATTTATCTCCAGGGAAGATAGATACCTTAAAGGCTGTTAGAGCATGGAAACAGACAATATTCATAGGACTGGTGGATTGAGAGACACAAGTGCCAAGAGTGCCTCTCATGGCACCTCCAAATCACTCAGGCTCTGAGCAGAGGTGCCAGAAGAGATCCGCCTGTGTGCTGAAGGGAACCTTGGAGCTGCCATCCTTGCGGACGTCCGACAGAATTAATTGCATCAAGCCTTATGGGGGGAAAAGAACAGCAGCTCTCAGGTTACCGGGGGGTTGCTGAGAACACCTCTGAGGGCATCGAATTGCACAGGCTGGTTATTTTCTGTGCCAATATGCTTTGCTGAATGCAAAATTAAGACAGCTAATTAGTATAAGTTCAGTTTACATTAGCCACAATCTACTTGAGTGATATGACTGCAATGAGGAAGCCCACAAAATGTTTAGGACAAGAAAGTGTTCTGCTTACAACAGAAGAGCTTTCCTTTGGCTATATTGCATTTATTTTCTCCAATTTGTTTTGAAAAAGTCTGGTTAAGGGTTAAGTACCACTCATGGACTACGTGCTTATCCTTTAGCTCTGCTTAGCAGCCATAATAAAATATAGGTATTATGAGACATTGCTTTCTATTTTTTAAATCTTTTGAAAACTGCAGGAATATATTTCATTCACTGAACTTCTCCGAGTTTAGTAGCACCATCCAATCTACTTATCTGCTCTAATAGTTACTGGTACGAATCTGTTCCCATCGAAGTCAATAGCAAAATTGTTGCTACAATTGAGTGCAGGTTCAGGCCCACAAGAACATGAAAAGCTACAACAACAACAAAAAAAAAGAAGACGTTTTGTATAAGATGTGTCTCAATCTCAATATAACCCAATTTCTCGCAGTAGGTTCAGTGCTTTTCCTCTCAAGAATTTGTATACTGGAAATTAAAATGGGGGGTTTACTCCTTTGTAGTACTCTTTTATTAATGCCCATAAACAAATATGTTAACAGGCTCAAAAGATTTATTACTCAGTCCAAATGACACAGTCAGTAGATTAACTCTCTAGCAAGCTTCTTTCTTGCTATACTTAAAAGATTAGTGACAAAGGAGAAAACACAAAATTTGAATTGCAAGAGCTTAGTGTGTTTCTCCAGTTGACAAAGGAAAGGGGATGAATCCCTTTGCTCCCACCCAGAGAACAGATATTTCATTGTTCCTCTGCTTGGTAACTGTCCACAACTTGTCTGAATACCTTTCATTTGGTAATAGCCAGGAACTGAAATCTTACCATCTGACATGGCAGAAGGACAAGATGATTCTGAATAGAGGAGCAAAGGAAAGGATTTTCAACAGACAACCATCCTTTCAGCTACTACAATGGGGCAGGTACAGAGGCAGCAATGTCCTGTGCAGGACACTGAGCTGACATTGAGATCCTACAACAATCTGGCTAATAAAGCAACAGGGTAATGAAGATCAGCTTCCAGCAGTTAGAATTCACAAACAGAGTAGTACAGACCTGCTTGAAAAAATTACTTCTGGAAGAGATCTGAAGCACTGAAAATTTTTTCCTTCCCCCATCTCCCGTTTAAAACCTTACGAAGCTGAGAGCTTGAAATAACTCTCACCCAGAGATCAACGTTTTGCTATAGTGTGCCTGATTTTATCTTGCTTCCAGATTGCTTTGATTGATTATATCATTGAGTATTAATTACAAAGCATTTTAGATATTACACACCCACATTTCATGCACCTACTTTTCCAGATCACAGCAAATTCTACATGAGGGCTTCCAAAGTATAGAACAAATCTTTCAAATTAGTCCTACACAAAACTAAAGCCTTCTACACAGAAACTCTCTTCTGAACCTGGAAGATGTATTTATTTGAATTTACATCAACAAAAATATTTGCTTGCTGTGCTTTGGAAGTCACAAGACACAAATACACTGATGTGCAGTATTTTAAATCCATTTGTATCAGGTCAATTTCAATTTCAACATCTCCGGCCTACAGTCACACTTTTCATCTATTTCATCTATTTAAGATGCTTGCATGGACAAGACAAACCTGGTAAAGAGAAGCAGTGGATACAAGAAGTTGAAGCAATGCAATCATAATAGAGTTCCTTGAATGAGCAAGGCATCGTCAAATGGAAAACCAGGAAAGACAGAATGAAGAACAGAGATGAGTGGCTGCTGAGATAATTTAAGAGTAGAAGTGTCCCAGATTCCTTACTGGATCCATATATTTTCCATCATTACTTACTCTTTGTATGGCTATTAAAAAAATACAACAGCAATTACTTTTTGCACTGAATGAACCCATGAAACCCTTCACGTCCTGGAACTGGATACTTTCCCACAAAATAATTTCCAAGCCTTTTTTTTTTTTTCTTTTAAATAAACCCACCTTTCTTGTGAGTGTTTTCATCTGCAGCACTAGCAGGTATGTGAAATCAATGTTCACCCAATTAAAGCACTCTGTAGTAGGGGAGATTCAAAAGGAAAAATATCAGATGCATGGTACAGTCTCAGAGAAAAAAAGTGACACTCCTCAGGTGTGTCATTTGTCAGCTCCCAAAAAAGGAAAAAAAGAAATGCTGGTCAGAATCCAGGAAATCCAAGAAAACCTTCTCCAAGAGCAAGCCCAGATTTCAGGACAAGACTCCTAAAACCACCCAAGATAGATTTATTCAGTGCTGCTCAGGACTCTGATGCTGCAGCATCCAGCAGACAGCAAAAATCTCCTTTTCACCTTGAGTATGGGTTATTTAGCCCACCTTCACTGTTCCATGGAAAGTTCTGATGAGACAAGAGACAGGACTTCAAGATGTTTGAAAGTGCAATTTATTTTATCTTCTACATGGAGCAAAAGCATGAGGTCTTTTACAGGTGTTTAAAGCATGGCTAGAAGTCACAGGACTCTAGCTTGCATTGTCCTTTAAGGACTTATTAACCAATAAAATATTAACAGCTATGATGTTTTACATTATTAAACATTATTTACATTCTTAAACATTATTAAAAAATAATAAGAAATTTCATCTAGCAATAAAACCTTTTTTGACCAACCTTGTTCTGCTACACAAATCTATTCTAGAGACTTCTTGTTACCTTTGTAACTACTTCTGTTCTCTCTATCTAGCTTAACATGTCTCTATTTTGACTACAAATCTACTTTCTTTCTTCTAGCACCTAAGATTGGAAGCTTCTCCCAGGGCCTTAGCTCAAGCCCTGTGTTTAATTCTAAGTTTTGGCCTACAGGCCCAGTGTTCTGAAAGCTCTCTGCTTTTTAGATTCCAACACTTGACTGTAAGCAAAAATGGATATATTGGAATAACTTTTTGTACACTGATGTTAGGAAAAAAGCTATTGATAACATTTTTGGCCTGGAATTTCTGCAGATTCTGGAAAAAAACAGGTGACAAATGGCTGCGACTGTAATGAAAGAAACTGGGAAAAAACAAAAGGGATGAATAAATGAGAATGCTAAGTAATGTACAGGAGAAATAAAAGCCCTGTTATGTGCAGAAAACAGCTGCAAATTCTGAAACATTAATTCTGCTAATTTTGCCAATTTTGTAAAAATATTCCATTTGAAATACTGAACAGAAAAAGGAACCTCAGCTTGGTAAAGTGTTAAGGGTTTTTGGAGGGATTTTTTAAAAAGAAATTTCTAATAATTTTTGAGCAAGAAATTTCTGATTTATTGTTACACCAGAAGACAGCTATTTTTAACCCTTTCAGCATAGTGAAATGCACAATGTGACAGTCTGATGAAAGAGGTCTTTGTCAGGCCACAGTATGTACATTGTTCTTCTGCTGCCCTGATTATTACAAAGGATGCACTTTAAATCAAGGAGAGGAACGTGGCACTGGTGGCCTTGATGGTGGCAAGAATCACGTAGATAAAATCTGCTTCAGCTGTTCTATTGTGACAAACCCTTGGCTGAGGTTAAATGGAAATAGTGATGGAGATGTCACAGTCAGGGATGCTATGAGGCTCATAGCTGCGTGAAATGAAGTAGGAAATAAATTCATTAATTTCAATGAATTTTTAATTAATTTTAATTTTGTTGTGAGATGCTTTCACAGACTGGTCCCAAGCATTTTGCTTAAACTCTGAAAGAATGAATATTTTCTGTAAGTAAAAATATTCTTTGGATTTCAACTACCGAAGATTGATAAGCTTTCACTTGTTTATAGATCAGCTCCTGAGAAATAGTGACAAAACTAGAAATAGTGGCTGATTTTGATATTTTAATCTTACTGATTCTGTGTGAAACAAAGCCTGTGAATCTGGAGGAACATGGGAAAGGACAATAAACAAGAACACCAAGAAACGTGTGTAAACATCTCAAGAACAGAAAATGAGAGAATACAAACAGTCTTTTCTACTTTGGTCTGAAATTTTTCGTGCACATTTACTAAATTTGGTGTTCTGTCATATATCACACAAATACAAATAGCAGTAGGTGCAATACAGACGTCGAAAGCACCACAAACAACTGGTAACAAGCTGGGAAATGCTTGGTTTCAGTGAAACGTGAACAGGCTCTGGCTGCCTCTGCTGAATGATTTGTATTGTTGGATGGTTCTGGCATTTTAATATTGCTCAATAAAGCATTAAATGGCACACATGAATACAAAGATGCAACAAAAGCTCAGTGTGAAACAGGAAATTTTGAATTATAGACACAACATTGACTGTATAATTTATACATCATTTTTACACACTGAAGAATCTTCTTTAATGCATGTAAGAGAAGCTCAAGATAAGAATGGTGTTTGCAGCAACTTCACTAGCAGGTTAACCGTCCATTAGCACATTGAATGGCATTTTAATTGTAATATTTGCTAAAACTGGTGGAGTTATGGTGACTGAGTCTATAGATAATTTCCTGCCGTTGGTGCCCCAGTTTTTAGCAGCTGTAGAGAAGGGATGGCCACTCAGAGAGGAGAAAGGCCTCCACTGTCAGGAGAACCATGACTAACCAAAGGGAATGAATGTCATGTTTGTTGTAGAGCAATGAGCTTTTTATAAACAGCAGTAAGAAGTGCTTGCTGGCTATCTCAGGAAGGCCACTGCCTTGTCACAATTGATCACACATAAGCAAAGATTTGTCTAAAAACATGCTTCAGACTCCAGACAATGTTCTTCTAGCAGAATAGTACATTCTGTTCACCTTTGTGTGTTTGACCTTCCATAATTTAGGCAATCAAGTGCTGAAGGGAAGTTGTGGCACATCTTTGCATGCAGATGTGAACTGGTGCAGAAATTCTGCCCATTTCAACAAAAGATTACTGTCCATCACTTAGCAGCAGGGATTGGAAGAGATAGTAAAGAAAATGTCTGCCACAAATACTTCAAAATCAGGCAAAAATTATGAACAAATACTAAGATAAAGCAATAGGTCATACAGGATTGTCCTTCCCTAGTTTAGTCTGTGGAAGAGACCAGTGTCAAACCCAGTCATTTTGAATGACAGAATGATGATAAGCTGATAACATTTCATGCAGCTCTTTTCAGTATTCCACATTTTAGAGTGTTTTCTTGGTAACACTGCAAACAGCAGCTGTGCAATGTCCTACCTATGGTTCTGCAGTAGGGCCTGCAGCCCTGTCACAGAGGAAGAGCTAGGAGAATGAACTTAAGAGCAGAATTTTGTAATGGAAAAAACAGATCTGTAATTTCTTTTCTGATGTTTCTACTTGAAACCGGCCTCTGTCCAACACTGCTAACCTGTGAAGTCAATCCCACCACCACTGCCTGTGCTTGCTTGTGGGGGGAGAACTGCAGTAAAAACAGCATCAATCGTTCTCAGCTCTCACCAGCACATCCCAGCAGATTCTGCCAGTGTCAGATCCTTCCTCTCCTTTTTGTTACTGGAAGAAGGGCACAGAGAGGGGCCTAGGGTCCCCCTCTGCCCAGTTCCTCAGGCTGCCCTGGCCACAGCTGCCCCAGAAGGGACAGACCCCACTTGCCTCCTGCAGAGACAGCAGCTGCCTGAGACCCAGCTGAGAATCAGAAAATGCCCAAGATGGGTTTCCTTTGGTGAGCCCTCCCCCAGATGCATCTTCTTACAATAACTTCTAAGGATCTGCAGAGCAAAACTCTCTGCAGGCAGCACGTGGGAGTGGGGATGGGCTGAGCTTTCATCACTCTAACAGTACAGGAGTGCCATGGTGGTGATGAACTAACAACCCACTCGAGGAGATTGCTTTTGAGATACACAGAGCCTGCATCTGACTCTCCTCGTGCAGTACCACCCAGCCAACGAGCTCTGCACTTTTCCCTAAAGGAGAAACAAGAAATGCAGGCACATTTCTTTGCTGGGTTGCCATGGCTGTGCTGGTTTCTGCTGATCCTTCTTGATGCTGCTTTGTGCTCAGGCAGTAAACAACAATCTAAGTTCAACAGTGGGATATTAACACTGCTAAAAAGACCAGACTTGAAACTACAGTAACAGTCAAAATTTAAAGGAACAAGTGAACTATTTTAAAATTGACTCAACCCTTAGAATGTGAAGCATATATTAATTTAATTCATCTGACCAAAATAGAGAAGGACTGCCTAATTTACAAAGTTTTCCAGGTCATATTGTGTTTTCTCTATTATAATTTTAAAAATACCTGAAGTGGTGTCAGAGGTTACACATCAGGTGTCTAGTCAGATAAAACTCACAGCATAAGGATCTGAGTACTTGATTTAAAGAGGTGGAGAATGGGATGACTGTGGACAGAGAAGGCTTCTTAAGAGATGGAGTTTTCATAGACACTCCATAGTTAGTGTTCATGTTTATTTCTCTTCAAAATTAAGGCCAGGGTCTGGTTTTCTTACCTTAATTTAAAACACTCCAGAATGATGTTGTTATGATTTTATCTTCACTAGAATTAACTCAAAACACTTGATCAGAAGAATCATCCCATATTTTCTATCTTTTTGCATGAGTTATGTAAATGAAATATTTGCTCTTGGAGAAGTATAATGAATAATATATTAAATATCAAAGGGCTCAATTTCTGGAAAGATACTTAAACAGATTAACTACTTGGAGCAAAGACAACAAATCAATCATGAGCTTTGCATGCAAGCAGAACAATTTTTATATATATAGCCATGCTTTAAACACCAATCAAAATTCTACAGTCCTTATGCAGGCAAGACTGCCTCCAAAATCTTGAACTGGAAACACAGCATCTGGCCAGAGACATATTTTCTGCAGAACAATCACTACATTTATTTTTATGTGAGAAAAAACAAACTGAAGTTGGTAATTCTTCCCTAAAATTAATGGCAATTTTTCCCAAGACACAGAAGCAAGCAAGGAGATGAAAATTTTGTTCCAAGTCTCCTCACTCTGAACAAAATATTCTGTGAATAAAATCAAACCAGAATCTTAGCTGTATAATAATATTTTCTAATACCACTAGCATGGGTTTATTAAAATTAAAATGCTGAAAAAACTCCCCCATTTCCCATGCTCATCCATTATTTTTGTACTTCCATTTGGTTATGACAATGAGAGAAGTGTTTTCCTGCTCCCACCTCCTAGACCAAGGAGACAAAGTGCCTTGAGCTTTTGAGATATTTTACAGCTTTTGAGAGACATTTTACGGACACCAAAACTTTTCTGCCTTCATTAAAAAATTATGAAAAACACTACCAGCACTAGGAGAGTAAATAATAAACAAACACACTCCATCCCAAATACGCAAAATAGCTTTGATTCATAGCAGTATTTTCATTATTTGTTTTATTTAAGATTCCATTTTATTCTTTAGTAGCGTTTTTGATATTCAAAGTTAATTAAAGGGATCCAAGGATGCCAAAGCCTGGCTTACAGCAGGTAGGGTCCAACACACCCGTGTGCACACGCCCATCAGCAGAGACGAGAGCAATCAGTTTTTCCAGGCTGACATTCCTGCTTTTACCTCTCCATTCTCTGGCTGCTGGGACTCCTCCCAGGGTGGCCAGCCACGGTTTCCTTAGAGAGCCCAGGCACAAAGGTAAAAATGGGGAAGCTCCATGAGGTCGTTAGGGACCCACTGAGGAGCTTCCACACCTTCCTTCACCTTTTGTCCCCTCCTTACTTGGCCCTAAAAGCCAAGTAAGGAGGGGACAAAGCCCAGGCACCCACCGGGGCAGAAGGCTAGTGACATTATTTTGTAAGTGGCCAGCTAAGGAGCTTAAATAGGGGCCCAGAGCAGCACCCCACTGTGAGCCAGCTGCAAAGCCCTCCTGCTCCCTGTGCCACACTCCTGCTTTTACAGGCTTTAAGACCAACAGAGTGCCTGATAATCCCCCTTCAGCTTACTCCTTTCAATAAACATTCAAGCAAAAGTAAACTTTAAGCAAATGTCATTTGTTACCTCATCCTAACTGCTCTGTAGTAATCAAAGCATCGAAAGGATTTCTGTCCATAAACCTGCAATGATGGCTGGCATCCTCCAAACTTATTCTCAAATTATTAAGAAATACAGCTTGGCTGTAAGCAATAAAAAAATATACCCTCAGCCATGTGGAAGAAAAATATAGGCTTTGCTTTTAGCCTCCAGCTGCTGAGATCTACAGTCTTCAAAAATAATGGGGGGTAGAAGAAACCTGCATTTGTAACTAGATCTGTGGAAGCAATTCATCCCTAGAGTTATATCACAATATCTTTTTACTTATTTGCTTTTTAAGAGTGATCCTCACAGCCTTCCAAGTCAGTCCAGTCAGACTTAAAGGATTGACAGCTCTTCTTCAAGGCCTTCCACAGAGGAAATTCAACCTGACAGATTTAAGGGCATCTGAATCAGCTGTTGCAGTATCTCCAGGTGTTTCTGAGATACTTAATACCACATATCACTTCATAATCTGGACTTCCAAGCAGCTGCTTAAAAGAAAAGTTGTTTTGATTTGGTTTGGTACCGCAAGCCTGGCTTTAACAGCAGAAACCAGAACCATGACAACAATTTATTGCTTTTTCATAAAGTCAAAACTGCACAGGAAAAGCATGTGTAAAAGCCCAGTTTGGGTCAGATGGAAAACACCAACTGCTTAATTCCTTCTAAAATAGAAAGAGAATGGAAAGATACTAGGTCCTGTGCCAAGCTTTGTCCCCAGTCCTATAGCAGCTTATTTATTTACAGCAATTCAGCTCAACATCGTCGATTGGTGCATCACTGACTCGGTGTAAGGAGGAGCAGGAAATGTAATTTCAACTTTCCAACGTGTCTGATAACAAGGAAAGGGCAACAAAGAATTTTGCTCCTTGGAGGCAAAGCACCCTCTTCTTGAGGCTTAGGAAATATCTTCCACAGCTTCTAGTTGGAGTATTTCAACCATATTGCCATGCAAGACGGATCCCTGTATATGGTGGAAGTAACAGGAGATGAAAGCAGTGTGATTTCACCTAACGCCAGAGCACCTGATATCCAAGAGCCTTTGAAGATCAAGTGTCAGGCACTGTGGAAACACAGTGAACAAAAATACAGACAATGAGTAACCTGCAATTTTTTATATCAGACAACTGAAGCAGCAGTGGGGCTGAACAAGTGCACTTTGCTTTTTTTTTTTTCCCCAGAACACTGACATCCCTTATAGATTTCAATATTCTTGCCTTGGTCCAGACAGCTCTGTTGCTGAAGTCTGCAGACTTTCTAAGTGCACATCATGACTCCTAACACATAAAACATTATTCCAGAACACTTAAGGAAATTTAAACCTTGTCACTTGTGTCTGCAAACATGTAGCTCCTTCCAATTAGGAATGCTGCATCCGTCTTGGCTGCAGAAATAATTATAATGTCACTAGTAACAAGTAGAATGTTGCTAGTCATGATATCAGGTGTGAGGAAACGCTTCAGATCTTTGCTATTCTCATTTTTTGTGCTTAGCTCTACAAGTCAGAGGACCTGAGGTCTGCTGAGTGCCTTTTTAGAAGGTTTAAGGGGACCATATTAATATATAAGCATTACCTCTGGATTAACTCCACACAAAAGGACATTAGTAATTTATGTGCTTTTCTGTAGCACTTAAGTTCTCCTTCCCTTCATTGGAAACAAGCACTGACAAAGATAGGATGGAGTGAGAAGCACCTCTACAAGAACCATAGCAGGCATGTTTTACCAATCTACTGAACAAAATATTAATTAAATATTTAATTTTCTTTTGGATGGCTTTTTACAAAGTGATAGACTTTTCCAGATATTTTGTCCTCACTAGTGTTGAAGCCAAACATCCTGATAAGAAGGGCAATGTCGAAACCTGGAGATGTCAACACTGTAAAGTATCAAACCTCAGGGCTCTAAGAACAGTAAAATTCCTTCCTACTTAGATGAAAACAAGTTTTGTGTCTGCCTTGCCTGTCCCCTCCCCCCACTCCAACTCCACTAATAACAAAGCATGAAATTATTTACATGTAAACAGCTAGAGCAAGAACAGCTTCAGGCAACATGGGAAATATTCAACTGGAAGCACTGGTCAGGAGAAGAAAGGGTTATAATTTTCTATGCAGTATTCAATATCTGTCTTATAAAATATGAATTTTATGTATAATAATTTGTTACATGTGCTGAGTACAGGTTCTCTGCACTCACAGCAGCTTCACATAATCCAGCTAAGCAGCAGCAATGAAACCACCAACAACTTGCAGTTGTGGTATCCTCCAAGATACAAGTAAATGAGAGTGAGTCTGATTCCTGCACACTTTTACTTGAGTTTGGGGTTAAATGACTCGGCTTTGAAAGGCTGCTGCCTCCCCCTGCTCTAGAAAACAACAATATTAGTCACTAAATAAGGACAGAATCAGCCTTGATTTGTGGTTTAAAATCTGCTTTTAAGTATGGCCTCAGCAAGGAGTGGATTTGCGTACGTGGAAGAGAGAGTCAGGCACAGAAGGCAGTCCTGGCACTGCTGGCTGAGCAGGGGGAGCATTCCAGCTTTGCTCCTCTGGCAATTCCAGCTTTGCTCCCCTGGCCCAGCTTGCCCAGGGACTGGGGGAAGCACACACCAGCGGCTCTGATGCACTTGCACAACAGCAAGAGACATTCTCTTCATCTTTATTTTCCCCATGCTCCTCTGCCCCACTCAAAGACATCAGCCTGTCTGCACAAGTTCAGTCCTGTTGTCTTTTTACAGTCAGCTGGAAATCTCTAAGGGGTAGTGAGGGAAATCAAATATAGGATGCTGTTTCTCAGCTCTTTTTTACTACCAGTTCTGCAGGTCATTCCACTAAAGTGGAGATGAGTTCTGTGGTGGGTGTTTTTATCCAGCCACAGGGATTTTTAAAATCTAGAAATAAACTGGATTGATTACTGTGATGACTTGGGGAAGGTTAAAGTGCATACTTTACAGAAATATTCCTGACAGAAAAGGTGTTACATTTCCAGCCTAAAAAGAAGGTGTGAAACACGCCTAACTCTATAGGGTCAACAAATGGGAAAACCATGAACTAACGAAAATAGGTCTGAAAACCAGAAGTTTATTTTTTTATTGGTTTAATTTCTACTGGGTTTCAAAGACTTCTCTAAAATATATTTAGCTGGAATAATTTTCACATATTTTTAGAGTAGCCAGTAGAGAAATTGATGATTGTGCAAAACAAGATTGAAGCTTGGTTGGTTTGGTTGGGGTTTTTCTGTGGAGTGTGTTTGGGTTTTGTCTGTTTGTAGTGATGTGTCTTGGCAGTGGTGTTTTCCTTTGTTTTTTTTTTTAATAGGTATCAAATCAAGGCGAGTGGTTTTAACACCAGAGGAGAAGCCATGGGAACCTAGCCTTCAATTTTGTTTATAGAGTAAATTCTGAACATGGCCATCAGCAAACCACCTGAATTGTCTACCTTGGTTTCCCTCTATTTAAAAGAGAAATAATTATAACATTTCTGAATGATACTGCAAGAATCAGTTAATGAAGCCTAATTTAGCTGATGAATTCATCAAGAACCACTAAATGAAGCATAACTGATAGTTAAGTAATGTTTTGATATTTGAAAATGTATTCACTAGCATGAAGTATATTTAATTGTTAGTGATAATTTCTCTGGGGCAGTTTGGTAAAAACTTTTCATCTAAATTTACTGCTACTTGTTAAAAAAAATCACCATTTCTGCCATGCAGATCTTCTGGTGTGCCACTTCTGTGGTTATTTAAACTGGAACAGACAGTCTAGCATGGTTTAATATTGCATTTTGAATGAGATTTGCCTGGAGACTGCCTTTTTTAATCCAGCTCCTTACTGCTGATCTCCATGGCCATATTTAAGAAAATGTGCTTATTCACTTGTCCAAGATTTTGCTTGGATAGGCCACCTCTAAAACTGCGACCAGCACCATCACATTGTGTACATTAAAAAACCCACAAACCTTTAAAAAATAAGATAAATAAAATACTTGCTTTGAAAGTTACATTGCTAGATCTAGACGTTTTTCTGAATAAATCATAAAAAAAAGAAACAAAAACTCAAATCCCATGACTGTCAGCTCCCATTGGGTTTTTCTCATTAGAAATTAACCAGAGAAAACAAGCCTCAATAAACTACAAGAAATTTCTTCATGAATTTTCCCCAGTTTGCTTTCCTTTGGCTTTCCATATTGGAAATCAAGGCCAATTCAATGGTGATAAAGATGATGAAATTAGACATTTTAAATATGTATCTGATATTATAAACGTAAAGGGATAAGAAGAACAAAATAGCCCACTCAAAAGATCTTAAAATTTTGTAGCGAAAATGAAAAGGGAAACAGTCCTGTGGTTTAGAATTATTTTGCAAATATAACTTAAGCAATTAGGTTTTGTTTAATCTCTTGCCAAAGCGCTGCATACCAGCTGAATTTCCACTTTTGCTAAAGGAAATGTCTGGCCTTACAAAGCAGTTCATTAGAGTTTCAGTGCACAAAAAGTAAAGCTGATTGTACTGGTACAAGCATTTAATTTTACATCTCAACCCAGGCTTCTAATTAATCATTTAAACCCTAGGAAATGGTGTCATCCTAAGCTTCCAAACAAGTGACATAATGCAGCAAAGTATTACCTCATGTAACATGAATGAAAGCATTCCAAAAGTCTGCTTTCTTCAGGTCATATCCACAAACTGGGTTTTTTTTTTGTTTTTAGAACTTAATATGTATCAGCATGTGTGCAGGTAATTGTTAGGGGATAAGGAGTTCTTTGAAACAATGGCTATAAAATAATCTATAATTCATGGCCTGGATTATGGAGAAGGTTGGGAGAATGCAGTAGGGACACAATGACAAACCAGTTCATGCAACTCCACCTAAAACCCTGACACACAGCGAGGGAAGAGTTTTTGGCTTCTTGTTAAACACAATTTGTCAGCAGTTGCCCTTCCCTAGCACAAGACAGAGCTCTAGAGACAGCTCTGACAGGTCAGCTACCATCCAGACAGTTTTTCTCATCTTGGCCTTCCTTGTATTCTTCCTTTACAAGAATTTTTGCTTGAGTCTCTTGGTTGATATTAGAGATACAATGTGAAAACATCTCAGAAGCTCCTCACTGTTTAATTAGCTCTTTAAAATGACGTAGTTTCCCCCAGATTATCCGGGAGGCATGAAATTACAGTTTAAAGCTACAATTTATTTGATGGTCTTTCACAGAATCATCAATGCTGGAAGAGACCTTCAGTCATAGAATAGCCTAATTTGGAAGGGATCCCCAAGGATCACTGAAGTCCAGCCCTTTGCCTGCAGAGAACACCACCCTGTGCCTGAGAGCACTGTCCAAACCTCTCTTGAGCTCTGCCAGGCTTGGTGCTGTGACCACTTCCCTGTGGACCCTGTTCCAGTGCCTGACCACTCTCTGGGTGAAGAACCTTTTCCTAATATCCAGCCTAAACCTCCCCTGACACAACCTCTGTGCTGTTCCGTTGAAATACCTGAAAATTTACTCTTGAGATTGCAAGAATATAAGAAAATTTCCTTTCCCTTCCCACAGGAATTAGATACAGAATCACACCCTCCTCAGAATGTAGCAAATAGTTATCTGGAATATATTTCACTGTGTTAAGAGAATCCCAACTTCAGACCTGATTTTGTTTTACTTCCAACTTTCCCCAAACAAACATCACACCCCAGAAAAAATGTGATTGTTGGTGGAGCCATGGAGGATCCACTCAGCAAGTTCCTAGAGATTACAGAACCTATAAAAGAACTTTGTGTACCACAATGAACCGAGCCACAAACCAAATACACTCAGCTTGTACAATGCAGAGTCAGTGGATATATGTGCAATCTAAAGTGTGTAGGCCTTTCATTCCTCAAAAATGTTTTCAGGCAATATTACTGAATGGAAGTGTCAAAATATCTGTGCCTTCTGGCAATGCAGGCAGGATTCCCACTTTGCCTCCTGCTAAAATCACAAATCAACAGGCTAAGCACACGCAGTGGAGAAAAAGAGAACGCCACAGCAGAGTTTTCATGCCTGTGTATGAATGATATCCAGAATCAGAAAAGACAGAGATGAAGGAGGTTTAAATTTTCAGCTGGGCTGCCCCCACTCATTCTTTTCAGGTGCAGTCAACACACACCTGACTAGCAAAGATCTAACAAGTTTGGGAGGTCTCCAGTGGGAGCTCCACAGCCTGGCAATCATTCCAGCACCATCACCAGTACTCTTAGCATTAACAAAAACCTTTCCTCACATTTAACCTCCTCCAGTCTTAGCTACTTGAGGCTAACATGAGGAAACAGTAGCTCAGATGAAACTCTAAATGCGCTTAATGGAGGGGAAGATTACATCTGCTACAAATGAGACATCTACTTAAACATCCCTACATGTAATTTTTATAAAAAATATGTTTAACACTATTTGCTTCACAATACACCAGAAGCCCTAGCAATTTAATGCATCTTAATGCATTTGTTTCTTCAAAATAACCATCTAGCTGCTCCTAAGGGCATAATCTGACACTTTTTCTTAATAATTTTCTTTTCTTTTTCTCAATGTTATTTTACTACATAGTTTTCCAAGCTGTTCCTGGTTTTCCAATTGCTTGTGGCATAGTGTGACCTGTCAATTTAATGTGCACCCTTTCTATGTTGCCATTCCTATCATCAAGGAAATCTTGGAACTGCACTCGACCCAAAAGGCAAAATAGCATTAAAACAACTTTCTCATTTGGCAAAGGATCACTAACAGCAAATTCTTGAACATTCTTGGCCAGCCAACCAGGATGTGCATTTCAGAATCATCTCAGCAAGTCCATGTAACAAATGAGATGGTGCCTGATAAGGATGCAAGATGGTGTAAAAAACCTTCTCTGGTACTGAGAGCAGCTCTGCTATCTATAGCTCCCCTACATTTTCCCAGAGAACGTCAAGCTGGCTTTCAATTATCAAGTTTGGAACTCAAATTATTAGCATCTGCTGGATACTCAAAAATCTCCTTACCCTAATGCTGCTGTCAAATCTTTTGTGGATCTGGTATTGGTCTAACTATGCAATGCAAAGGACTCTGCCATCTAGGTCAGGACATCGGTGCCATCAGAGCTGACAAAATGCCTGCCCCTCCAAAATCTCTCTTTCCTGACATCCCCATTCTCATTTTCCTCTTCTCATCCTGGTCTGGAACTCACGAGTGGTCAACAGAATGACTGCCCTTGAGAAATTATAACAAAAGAGAAAAAAACCCAATTTTATTCTTGGAAACACATCTGCATTTTCAATCCCCTGCCTGCAGCACTTTGCTGTCTTGCCCGTGGTCTGTCAGGCCGTTTTCAGTTTTGGGCTGCTGGAGGCAGAGGCAGGACACTTTATCCCGTGGTCACTCCCAATAATGCACTGGGCCTCCCACGGTGGCTTGACCACTAATTGAAGCTGTAGGCTCCTGTTGTCATGGAGGGAATGCAGCCAAATCCTTCTAAATCCAAATTGCTTTCGATTGCTGCACAGGGCACAAACAGAGACATTGCAAATGACCGCCCATATTCACAACATGGACTTCCTGGGAGTCTGAAACTTTGATGATTTACAGCTCCATCTGTAAGGTAATCAGCAACACACTTTTCTAACTAATTAGCAATCAGAGACAGTTGTGGAGAACACATGTTTTACCATCCAGTTTTAATAATCTCTATCAGTAGCATTTCCCCCCCATTCCCAGAAAATATCTGCTTTTAGCAAGGAACAAATAAATTTAATCACTCTCTCCTGACGCAACGACTTCATCATCTTCTTATTTCATGCCTTGACCAAAGAACCACCTTAGTGACCATTTGGTTAAATGTATATTTTTCCATTTCTGCAGAATAAATCATGGAGAAAATAAAATCCCACCTGCTCTGACATACTTCATTTTTATTTTGGAGAACCCCCCTAAGTCCCACTTTTCCTAGCAGACCTGCTACATTGTATTAAAACCCCCCCCTCCCTTAAATTAAGCCTCAAGATTGATTCATTACTTCAGAAATGGTTTCAGGTACAGAAAGTCAGTCTTGGGATTCAAATCTATCTGCCTAAAAAGTCTCAAAGAAACCGTTCTCCACAATTCCCCAGACACTGATTTGTTTTTCTTCTCAGTTCATGCTCCTTCGGACAAACATATGTCCTAATTTGTTTGTTAGTACAAGATGATGGGAAAAAAAAGTAGAAAATTACACATAATTAGGTAAAAATATTTTGCCGATGGGGGGAAATTAATTAAACCTGCACTCATCCACACCTTAAAGAGTTTGAGAGCAATTAATTAGCCCTACTTTGTAATAAACCATGAGCTGACAAAAAATACTCAATGATAACCTAAATATTTTTTGTAATAGTAATAATACAATGTACAGATGGGGGACTTAGCGTTTAATTTCTCAAAACTGCAAATCAAACACTACTCTGGCTTTTGAAAGCCAAAACTACCTACTCTTGATACAGCAAGAAAACTCAGTGTGGTTCACTGCATAGCTGTGCTGGGATATCAGAAAATTTTATCGCCCAGGTGAATAATTATGTGTATTCTTAAAATTTCCATAGCATCTCATCTCTGAGAATATCAAGCATACCAAATGTCTGGAGAATTCCTCAGTTTGCTTTTACACAAGTTACTTCATACAGCTTTAAAAAATCCTGTAGAGAAATGCTGAAAACAATGTACTTTGTCTTTTGCTTGCAGAGATGTTTCACAAGCAGCAATAAAAAGTTCCCAGGAATAAGAAACCTCACAAAACATGATTTTAAACCAAACGGAAATGTTTTAAAATTAAACAAATGTGCAGAGAGCCACAGGGAGTAACCAAATATTTGGAGCTGGCAAATAAGCATAGTTTAAGAGCCTGAGCTTGGTCATTTAATAATTTGGATTCCTTTAGGTTTTTTGTTGAGGCAGAACTTATAAAATATTCAGTTAGGATTTCACAAAAGGTCAGTCTATCAATGGCCCTGGAATCCTGTTATATATGGCTTGATGAAATTGCAAAATATTATGTTTCTAGTAACCTTCAGGGCTACTTCTTTTGCCTTTTTACAAAGGGCCTGTACTAGACATAATTTAAATCATACTTAAGACATTAAAACAGGATTTAAGTGGGATTTTAAAGATTAATAAACCTCATGTAGGTCTTTTAAACCAGGATGAATTTAATCTGCAATTCCCAGCAGCACATCAGGACAAGCCCATTACAGTTTTTCTACACTTGCCCTAGGAGTACAGAATACAACATGCAGGGAGTGAAAACATCTGTGATTTCCACAACTATTAATTCAGTCACTGTCCAGACAACTAGGGAATCTAGCTATTTCCAGTCTGCTTCAGCACATTCATCAAATAAAGGGAAAAAACAATGGAAAGCACCAGGAAGCCATCCTCCAACTACAGTGCCCTAGCAGAACAAGCTGTAACATCAACAGCTATTTTAATATAAATTATATTAGGGATTGAATGTATTTATACTTATTGAAACTGAGTTTGTGTCCAAAAAATGTGGCAACACTCACAATGTCATGGTTTTTATGCATGCACCCAAGTCCCGTGCTACTGGTATCTATCAATTATTTTCTGTAAAGTTTACCAGAGACCAAAAAAACTCCTGCTGGGTAAGATTTGTACACAGCCAGCAGCCAGCACATTCAATTATGATAGTGTTTACTTAACTGCACAATGAAACATGACCATTAAGTGAGTTTCTATCTCAAGGAAATACTTGTAGAAAATGTACCCAGCTGCTTCTTCTCCTTGTTTCAGAGAATGAAGAGCAAAAAGACAGATGCAACTGGCAGCAGTTTTAGTCTCTTGGTGGCTCAGGAAATGTGGAGCCCAACTTTACATAACGGATTGAGAATAAATTTAACTTGTCTGTGTAAAGCAAAGTAATCTGTAGGTATTCTTGCACTGACTGAAGGTCAGGTTTGGTTTTTCATTTAACTACCCACCCTGGCTATAAAATAAATCTTACATAAACAAACCCAGACAGCAGGATTAAAGGATAAACATAACTAATGCTCAGATCCAGAGACTGTGATGAATGAGAGAAAAAAACCAAAACAAACCATGCAAAAGATGCACCATGCATGCACATTGCCTTTTATTTTCCAACCTGACCAAAGTGTATCTTTTTTTTCCCTGAAAATTAACCTATGTTTAAATATACTTCAGCTGATTTTGAACTTGTTATTTTCTGCTATTGTCACCTAATAGGAAAGGTGTTTTTTTTTCCTGATATAGCTGTATTAAAGATTATTAACAGTAAATGCCTATGAGAATTCATGATTTTATATTTTCGTATTCAAGATGCTGGGAAAAACCATTCTGATGTTTGCTGAGCATGATGAAAGGGGGAACTTCATTTCAGGGCGCTTGCAAAATATATATATATGTGCTATTTTATATTATTCCAATAACACCAATATAGAATACATATTTCTGATTGCATTACAGCAGTCAATTTGTGAAAAACGCTTAATATTTGTAAATACTAAACAGAGAAAATCTAACCCCAAAAACATACACAGAGGAAGAGCATGATGTGAGCAACACATTCTTGATTCCTTTCAAACCACTGATACCTGCATTATCATAAAAAATATTCTCTCCCCTAAAGAACCCATTAAGAACTCACTAATCTCACTTTCACAACTGAAATAACCGAAATATCACAAAATCCTTCTGTATTTTTATAAGCTGTTCATGAACCTGCATAGAAATTATTTGACTTAAGTTTATATTTTATGAATAATTTCTTTTGCAATTAGTTTCATTTGGTTGTCACATTGATTATGTTATTACCAGTTTATTTTGGCTGATGGAAGGTGCTTCTGTCACGGAAGTCCCAATCTTTCAAGTCCTTAATTGATAATTCTTCTCAAAGCAGTATGAATAACTTTGGGAAGGCATTTCCACCACAAAACTGAGAAGTTTCACAAAAGAAATGAACTAATTCATTCTCCACTTTCCAAAATCAAAATTGTGGTAAATTTTCTCAGTTATCAAATTGTGGACCCCATATTTTCCCAAACAATGACAAACGCTAGAAAGCATGATCTGAATGAATACAGATATAATTTACTATCTGAGAAGAGCTAAAATATGTGACCTCCAGAGAAAAGGACGATGGTGAACCAACATAATTTTAAGAATATATTAAAGAACAGATTAAAATATTTCCATATATGAGAAATAGAAAGGCATTTTGGAAAGAAGCCAAAGTCTTAGCATAAGAAAAATCATAGGGCTCTTCCAATGAGAACAGTATCAGCTTCCACATATTTCCTTCCGATATTTCACAAAAGCAAATCTGTACATTCAAACAATTTTTTTTTAATTCCCCAAATCCCAAGAACAAGTTTTGAAATATCAAGTGACTTTTTATTGAATGGAAGAAAATTTCTTGCCCATTTCAGATTTGATCCGATATATCAACTCTGGAAAAGCATTTTCTCAGAAGAGTAACGAATGGAGACACTGTCCACAATTCCACACCTTATGTCCAGTGGGAAGACACCAGTTAGCCAGAAATGTAAATTTACAGCCACACCACCTATCTCTAAGGCCAAGCCATTTGTCTGAATAGAACTTGTTTGCATATAACTCATTCTTCTGATGCAAGAAAACAGCTTTGTTGCCAAAAGTTCACCATTGATTCAGATATGCAAGCCATGTGTTGGGGAATAGTTATCTGAAGAGCAGAGCATGAGTACAGCTGGAAATACAACAAACAAAAAGGATTCAAAATCTCTCTCATAAAAATAAATAAAAATTATATGTTGCAGTAGTTACTACCATAGTAAAACACCCTTTCAGGGCTATAAAAACCTGCATCCTGCATCTCTGCTCAAGTGAGTGTCCAAGTTTGCTAGTACAAGGCTCAAATAGGATTATCAGATGAAAGAGCACTCTTTTCTACTTGCTGTTAACTGCTCTGTACCTCCTCAAAACACAAGTTTTGGAAACATTTGATAAACAGCAGATGTTTTTCATTTAAATTCATTTTGTTTCTATAAATCAAATTACACAACCCCTTTTAACACATATCTTTGGAAACTTTTATGTTAGAAAAGACCCCCAAGGTCAGCAAGCCAACCTTTACCATCAACAGAGAGAAGTACTTTTGTCTGTGGAATGTGAACAATAAGATAATGCAGTAGTGCTTTGTCTTGCTGCACTTGTATTTATTTTTTAATAGCAATTGTGGCCAGTTGTTTAATCTTGCTAGACCTTGTATATACCATCCTGAAAGAAAACACTTATTTTTCACTAATATAAGAATCATGACAGAAATACCTGACTCATGTAGTGTGGAGCTGTTGACATTTGTCTCAGATGACTGGGTACAGTCATGCTTCTGTGTGCTTCCCTCTTGCCCACTGTACTTTTCAGATAATTTTCACCCTGGCCCTCAAGGCAATGCTGAAACCCACTGGGAAGTGCAGTGAATACCTTCTTTGAAAAGCTGAGGTTTTCCCTATAGTTCTTGCTACAAATTGTTTGAGTGATAACCAAACATGACCCCCTCAGGAGATTGCTTTGCATGGTTCCTTATTCGGTATATTGCTCGAAAGTGCCAGAGCCCATATTGATTTCAGCTCACCCAGGACTGATGGGATGGCATGCACTGGAATTCCTGTGTGCTCTACAGAGACAGGGGTATTGACCTGAAACTGGGCTTCTCAGGGAATGGCACAGCTGCTGCTCAGCACAGAGGCAGCCACACACGGCACAGCTCACCCCAAACCAGGGGAAACCTCAGCAGGGTCATGTGCTTTAATTGTACTCATCTCAGTGACAAGGGAGATTTATTTCAATCAGCAGGTACTGAGCACAGCTGGAGCTGTTCCTCCTTTTAATCCAGTAGGTACTGAGGACACCTGGAGCTGTTCCTCCTTTCCCCAGCCTCCTGCACTATAAATAGGAGCAAAAAGTGAAGCTGTATGGATAAACTCAAACCAGAGAGCGGTAACCTGGCCTTTACAGTCCACAGGTCTCTGAAGGTAACGCCACAGAAAGTCTACTCCACTCCACGATCCAAAAAGACATGTAGAAAAGGCAAAGCTACTTTGCTACAAAATGTCATGGACTAAACACTGCTATCAGAATGCTTGAAAAATGAACAAGGTCAACATTCAGACATTCTCTCACTATTTGTTCATTGAATGAAGCCAAAGTTAAGTCAACTTTAATTCAGCAATCTAGTATAAAAATTATTTCCAGTGCCTTTTTCATTTACTCATGAATTTTTATTTCCTCAAAATCAAATCAATACAAAATTCACCAGAATTTCTTTTAGGAATGAAGACTTCTCATATCCAAATTCTCCATACTGTAGGAAGGAAAACAATTGTCAACAACACAGAAGTAAGGAAAATTCTGAAATCCTTACAGCTTTGTGACTGGGGCTGGAGGATTATCATCTTTTGACTCCAAGATTCTGGAAAGTAAAGTGATATTTCACCTTAAAGCTGATGTGGGTATTTGTGGGTGAGGTGACACTTCCTCAAATAGACCAAAGCAAAAACCCATATTTTGCACAAAATGAAACTATAACCACCCAGGTGGAAAAAAATCTCACTAAGGGATGAAGTTGAGTAGTTCTTAAAAAATAAATCTACAAACAGTATGATCTCTCCAACTAATCCTAAAAAAAATGAACCTTTCCTAGGAAAGGTTTCTTCCAAACATCTCCCATCAAAATGAACTGAAAGCTGCACTATCCAACAGCCAGTTACAAGTGGAAGCCATTTCCCCATCCATGATCACTCCTGTGTCCCCAATGTTTTGGAGCACATCTGAAATCTGGCATTTTTATTAATCCTAGTAAAAGAGAAAGGGAGAATAAATCATATGCGTCTACTCTAACGACCCTCTAACAGACACATGAAGATATTAAAGGTTTGTGGGAGAAAGATGAATAAATCACCTTAATTTAATTTATTCAGTCACAAGTGCAAAATTATCCAATTTCTCACAGACAACCCTCCTGATATACAAACAGCCTGGAACTGAGAACAAGCTAAAACATCTACTTACCCTCTTCTAATTTTCCCTCTATTTAACAACCCTTTCAGACAAGGTCTCCCCACATTTACACAAGAGCCACCTGGATCTGCTTTCCTTCCAGCAAGTTTCCACTTGTGGAAGTTTTAACAGTAAGCAACTTCGTCAAGAAGCTGGAAGCTTTCTGCAAAGGTCCTGGAACTCCGTGGAGGTCTTGTCCTGCATCCCTTGTGTAAGCTCTGCTGTGCACACCAACAGGCCTGCTATCAATCTATCCATAAACACTACCAAAAAAATCAACATTCTTTGCAAAAAGAAAACAGCGAGACTCTCGTAACCACATCTGTCAGCATTTGGCTTGTAAACAGCAACCAATTCAAATGAAAAATGAACACTGGCACCTTTCTGAAACCAACAGGCTGTGAGCTTATGAGAAATGCAGAGCAAATTAAGGATGAGATCAAGCCCAATAATACTTCCAAAGAGAAATGAATCACTGAAAAACCCCACAGCGGGAAGAAAAAAACAGAGCAACACTTTTTCGTAAGAGTGAGTAACTGAGGAAAGTTTTGATAGCGTTACCAACTTCTGCAGGAAGAAATGCTAGGTCATGTTAGGAGAGCCCACTAAAGAAGAAATTGTATGCTGAAGCAGCAGAGGTATTACTCTAAAACCAAATTATCTATAAGAGGAGAATGAGTACAATCTCCAAGAAAAATACTGAGATCTATCAATGAAAAATAAGTAACTTTGCTTTATGTATCTCTGTCACATCTTTCCATGATATTCAGCAAAAATGGCAGCACCAGTGTTTTGCATTACACAAAATGTTGGGTTGTTGCTGGTTTACTGTAAGAGTTTGGAGGATTTTTTGTTTCTCAGTTCCTTATAGATCCAACTTCTTGTTCTCCTTGCACATAAAGAGATTTGTTTCCTGCAAAGTTTTCAGAAAGCAGGCTAATTGAAAAGAGCTTGTATGAGTCCAGGGAAAACTACAGGCAATTACAGAAAATTGTAGCTGGTCATTCAGTCCATAACAAAACCAGATATTAAAACAGTCAGCCCAAACCAGTTATTATCCCTCTTATTGAAATATCCTGCAGCGAAGTCTATGAAATAATACCATGTGGAGATATCCCTGGTGCTGCCAGCACTTTATGATGCCATCTGTAGACCAAGGAGGTTGGGCGTTGGATTTTTTTTTTACTGCCTATGTGCTCTGGAGAACAAGGCATGAGCCTGCTCACCCCAACTCCTGAAGCAGAGAGAAAGACAAAAAAACCCCGCTCCCAAACACTGGCTGCCTGGCCCTGGGCTGAACCACAAGCTTGTGGAGTTTTCCTGCTCCCTCCCTCTGGTCCTAGAGCTCCCAGCTATTTTATTTATATAGCTCATGCCAGCTGGGAAGGGACCGCTGCCTTGAAGGAAGCAGAAAAGTCAGGAACTCCTTTCACACAAACCTCTGAGCCAGCACACAGCAAGATCTTCTCAGTCGACACAGAGGGCTGACAAGAGTTGGGGGAGAAAGGATGAGCCAGAAAGATTTTGGAGGAAGACATTAAAAAAATAAGAAAACGGAGTGAAAAACCAATACAAGTGAAGAAAAAAATTCACAGTTCAAAGGACAGCACAAATGGAAAAATGCATTGTGTTACAAGAAAGCACAGCCAAGTCTGTGAAAATACAAGTTGTATGTGCTCACATCATCACAATGATGAGATTGGCTGACTCTAAGCTACTAAACACAGTAAACTACCATTATTTTCATTTTCTTCTGCGTTTTCACCAGTTTCCATCACTCTCAGAGAGATTCCTGCAGCAGCATCTTTACATCCTGTTAATGAAAAGATGAAGTTGTTCCTGGAGTTCAGTATGTAAATAAACTGCATTGAACTGTTGGAGAGCTACTAAAACTGTATTTCCACCTATACAAGTGAAGCATTTACTGAGTTTAAATATGGGTATTTCCAGCCTTTCAGGATTGCAAGGCGAGGGACACAAAATTGTACCTATTTATGCTTATGTTTATTATCCATGCTTAAAAAGAGTCTCCTAAGAACCTGACAGGTTTATTAGCTGTTTCTGTGCTCTTTCCACAGCCAAAATTCTTCATGATAGGCAGAGAGTCAACCTGTAGGCTGGGGGTTGTTTTGAGGAAGGTATTGAGCACGTTAGAAGTGTTATCACTGTCTCTGTACAAACAAAACTAACCCTTGAAACCAAAGACACTTCTTTTCCTCACAAGGCCAGCATTTTAAGCAACAAATGCAACCATGGGACACACCACATAAGAGCTATCATCATTCAGACTGGCCCACAATATAAAGCTCATCACACAGCAACAGTCCACAAAGTGGGAGTTTACACAGGACTTGACAAAACGTTTATAATCCTCTGCCTGCCAACTGCTAAGAAGTTACTTTGAAAACTTTTCCCTTCCCTGTGCCTAAAAAAGAATAACCCCCCCCAAAAAAACCAAACCAAGACCAAAACAAACCCCCATTTTTTAAAGTGGTACTAACACTGTTGTTTCCTGCATTAGTGTGACTTGCCCAGAGAGCAGTAGGCAGCAGCTACACGAGGATGTAACGGAAACAAAAAGAAGCTGTGCACAAAGCAAGATTAGGGAGAGTGACTAAAACTCGTGAGCTGTGCAATTAAAACGTTGACAGAAACCTAAATCCCCTTAGCACCTTTCTCCTTTCCCATATCGCTCTTTCTCACCAGAAAACATTTCATCTAATCATCAAAGAGATTTCAGTGTTAAGACTTCAGCTGTCACTCTAAAAGTTAAGCCTTTTCAACTTGCTTCATGATGTCAGTGATATTCCAACAGAAGCATGAAATGCCGTAAATGCTAAATGTAATCTCATCAGAAAACACACAAAGTAATCCCTGTTCCTACAGTTGGTTTACATCCAAATCAAAAACCTTTGCAAAGAGTACAAGTGAATTAAATAATCTGAAACATTCCCAGTGTACTTAGTACTGAAATTCCAGATATCACCTGTCCAGTTAAGAGAAATGAATTTTCAGCCTCAAAACTTGATTCGAAAAGCGTGAGACTCCGTCTTTTGTAGCCAGTCAGCTTGAAAACCAGCATTTTATGTCATTGACATGTTCCTTTAATCAAAAACCAGAAGAATGCTACAAATACACTAAATTTTCACATCTCTCTTTCAGGCTCAATTTCCTCCATACAGATTCTGCTGCAAAGGAAAGAGGAGGAAGGAAAACTATAGGAAACCTATTACTACCAAAACTTCCTGACTGATCTTGCGTGACTTATTTTCAGTAGCTGTTGCTAAAATCCTGAACAGTCAAATCTGCATTCCTTCAAACAATTTTTGTCAAATACACATCAGCCCAGTAAGCTCAGGCTTTCTAAAGCAGAATGTTCCTATGGAGGCACTTCAGCATCAGTGTGTTCCTCACAGTATTGCATCTTCTCCAAGGTTTATTCTAAACTGTGGAATAACCTCTCTGTGCTACCAGTCATGTTGCACTTACTTTAAGAGTAGGTCATTGTCAGCCAAAGGTTTCAGGGGCTTTGTTGTGATGAGAAGCAGAGCTCTGGGAGGCGAGTGAGGCTGAGAAACATCTGTGCACTAACAAACTCCACAATAGAATATATAGAGTAGAAAACTGTGCTGGTTTCAGGTAGGCTATATACAGGATAAAGGACAGAAGATAAGATTTTAAATGGAATTGTTAGCTACCAGAAAATTTCTCAGTGGTATCTGATCTTTCTAGGAAGAAGGTGCTATTTGGCACCACATTTGTAGAATCACACTTTGAAGCACAGATAATCCAAGTAATGCTATTTGCATAGACCCTTCTTCCTAAGGGTAGGAGTATTCTACAAACCCAGCAAGAGAATCCAGGGTTTCAGCTTTTTGTATTAAAATCTTAGCACAAACTTGCAGAAATTATAATCACCTCTGATTAGAGATACAGAAACTGTGATTCTTCCAAGTTATAGAAAATTGCTTTTGCTGTCCAGTGATCTTTCAAAGCCAAAATACATCATTTATTGTATCATTCCCAAGAGGTATCGTACTTGGCACACGACCATACTAGAGTGGAAATTTCCCGACATACTAGATTGTATCAACACAATTTGTCATTGAGCAATAATTCTTTGCATGCAAATATCTGGATAGACTCCAATCAAAACTGTGTAAAATGCTAAACTGCAAACATTTTAATCTTGCAGGCTGATGTGGAATGTTTGACTCCTGGCCCAGGCCTCCCTCCTCAGCATGTGCATTGCAACCAGTTTGCCTGTTATTGTGTCATATTCATCATACATGTTGTGAGGAAGGGAAAAGAACTCAGAAGTTTTTATCATGATGTGCTATCTAAAAGAAATAAGACAAAAACAAACACCACCGACAAAACCCAAACCAAAAATACTACTTCAAGTTTTCATGGCCATAGCCCTTAATATATGGCAAAGTCACAGCTGTTGAATTTATCCCTGCATTCTCTCCAGCTGAACATGTGTTTTCAATCTGAGTTTCAAACATTTCCTTTTTTTTTTCAGCTGTAAAACAATACTTTCTAATCAGAAGATGGTAGTAGACAAGATATTCTATTTTTAAGACACTCTGGGAAAGTGAATTGGCTCAATCATCTGCGAGGACTGCCAGTGGTGCAATCCAAGATGACAGCTTGTGTCAAAGTGTAAAAACGCTCACAACAACATTTAGCTAAGAATCTGGTTTATACCCTGGTTTCAATTTTTTTCCATCTTTTTTAGATGCTAAAGCATCAATCATGATAACTTATTATTTAGAAAATGTTAAAACATTTAAAACTCTATAGATGTGGGAATATCATCAAGTAAAAAAAGCATTTTTAGATGATATAGAATTACAGCACCAATTGTTTATTTACCACTTAATCTTCTCATTAAGATCCTTCATATGAAACTACAGCATAGCTGGCCTCATGCAAAGTCCTGAAAATCTGTAATTCCTTGCCTGTGAATTGGAGACTGGCTCACTGGGGTCTCTTTCCACTGCCACTTTTCAATAAAGATGTTAACTTTGTGAGCACTGAATTGCACCAATACCAAAGAGAAGCTGAAGTGCTTTCTGCTACACCTGGAACTGTCTGGTGTTAACATAGATAAAATTAAATTTTTCAACCTCAACTAGAACTGGCAAAAGTCAGTGCTGCTCTGCCAGCAGCAGGAATCAGAGCCGGCACGGGCAGTGTCACAGGGTGAAGGGAGAGAAGCTGTGAAGCTGCGAGGGAAAGAAATCTCATGGGGCTTCTGGAGATCTGTGGGAAAGAGGAGGTGGAAGGAGCTCCTGAACACTTGGTGTGCATGAGAGCAAGGACAGAGGTGACTGAAGATCCAAGCATGTGTGTGGATGGGGAAGGCAGCTGGGGGAAAGCAGGAAGGGGTTCCTCACAGAAAGGAGTCAGAAAGAAGAGCTGGGAGGTTGGTGTAAGAAGTGGTAGGCTTAGGAGGGAAGAAAATCTCTCTTCCTCTAGATTACTATTTCATGGGATACTGTCATAACTAAAGCAAGGAGAGAAAGAACAATACTGAACCGATTTAGTGCTTCCCCAATTAATTCACTTTCTTATGCCACTTAAACTTGTGTATTCTTCATCCTGAAGTTAAAGATCAGATACGTAAATATTCACAGTAGTGGACATTTACAGTATGAGAATGAACATTTATTGCAACCGATTTTTAAAAATACATGAAGTGCATGTTTGAATTGCACGGATTTTTTTTTCTCTCATGTTTCTCACGTCATCTCACATGGAAGCTCAAAGCCTTCCCAATAAGGAAGCAAGAAAAACCCCACAAAGGCAAGTTTCTTTCTTCAGTTGAGAACTTCCTGAGATAAAACACGTTACCTTCTCCCCTAACACATACATGAAAATTCCTTTTGCTTCCCTCAGAATAAGCAATTTTCAGGTGACCATTATTCCCTGTCAGCATCTCTGCACCCCTTGCTGTCCCCTCTCAGAGCTGGGCAGACACTCCTGGCAGTGCCATGCCCAGAGGGCTGCGTGACAGATGGCATGGCTGGCACCTCTCATGTCCCCAAGCCTGGCAGGCACAACTCTCTGTGCTGTGTGAACACAGCACTTTCTGTTCTGGGAGTATCTCTGTCCTGGGTTTCCAGGGGCTGGGGAGTCTCTGGAGGCCTATGTTTGTTGGCTTTTGTATTTGTTTTTTTTTGTTTGTTTTTCTTTTTCAAACCTATCAGTATTTATTTAGTACAAGCTCTAAATTGCTTGCTTCACTCTCCCCTCCCCTTTTTAGTATGCCTCTAGAGGCAACAAGCCAAAAAAGAATGATCATTAGCTGTGCAACAATGTCATGCCTTAACATGCTTTTCTGTAATTTACAGTTTAACCAGCAGTCCTGTAGCCTGTATTCTTAAATCACCCTTTCCTCTGCCAAAAAAAAAAATAATTGTACATTTACATTTTTTTAGTTGCAAAATTTGAACTAGTTTTTAATATTAGATTTAGCTTTATCAAAATAAAGAGATTACAGGAACAAAGATGCTTATAAAGACTTCCCTTATATAATTATATAGGACAAAATTTATAAAAATATTTTGTTCCTTTTTTTTTTCCAACTGAACAGTCACAGGGTCAATACAGAAAAAGACATTCTAACTTCCTTGTCACTTTAGCTTAGAAGACAGAAGCTATTCTGAGCTCAATGAGAATCTGAGCAGCAACTCCATGTGTTATTATAGCCAGACTCAGAATTAAATACCCCAGAATTCTGTCCACAATTGTAATCTCCATTAATTCATATTTCTTGCATTAAAGTAAACATGATTTCCCTGTAGCAGAATCTAACATCTTTCATGTGGAAACTTCAGTATTCTGTCAGAGGATGGACCGTTGAAGAGGAGACGATCTCTTATGGTATCGTGTCACTTAGTTTTACCCACCTAGCTCAAATTAATTACCTAGACTCCTTCACAAGACATCAAGCAAGCTGTCAGACAAAGAGAATGCTAATAAAACCCTCCACTTTTCCTACACTGCAGGTCTCCAGGACTGGAAAGCTCCCAAAGCTGGCAGAAGACACTGCTTCCATGCTGACAAAATATGGCCTGGTAATTGAATGAGGGGACCTGCCAGGCAGCTGATGGCAAGGGACCATGTCACCCTCTTAGGGCAGCCTGGTGACAGCAAGAGCTGGCCAGAGATGGCCAAGCAGCTTAGGAGGAAAGACCTGATTGTGCTAAAATGCTAATGCAATAAAGTCCTCGAGATACCAGAAATTTAGAACTCCCCTCTGCCAAGGTTTGGAAATTGAGATTACTTTAACTGCTTCTTATTAGTCACGAATGCAATGACCTACATGATCCTCTAAATAAAAACCCAGAAAGCTCTACCTTTTGAAGAAAACCCCAACAAAACCAAACAAACCCCCCCCCCACAAAAAAAAGCCCAAACAAAATGAACACCACAGTTTAGCTCCCTACACTTCTCATGGCAAGCTGTCAGCTTTGTTTAGACATTGAGAGTCACCTCAGGACAAGGTAATGGCTCTCTTCTCAAAACTGTCCCATGACAAGAAAATTGTATTTACGTACATTCTTAAGGAAGCTGAAACAAAGTTTCTGATAGTTTCAATACACAGAAAAGCATAGCAAGATACAAATTCTTCACAGGAAAGCAGCTATTTGAACCGTCCTCTCCTTATCGAGACATTTGAAACAAATATAAGGAAGCATCAGACTTAAACTATGCCATGCCAGAATAAAACTGCTTGTTACTTGCTTCTCAAAAAAACATTTTGCTTGAAGCCTTGAATCCAAGGCTTCTTTTGGGTTTACGGGCATCACGTCATGATTTCACCAGCGCAGAGTGTTTCTGGTGATGTCAGTGTCTTTGCAAGTGCTTATTAAGCAGCTTTTATCAATGGATTAAGAAGCAGCTCAGCTGCCAAGAGGAGCAAAATAAATTTTAGATCAAAGCATTTAATCAACAGACATAACAGGTGACTAAGTAGCATCTGTCAGCATCTCATTCCATGACACAGAAGGGGTATGAATATAAAAACAACAGTACAGACATTATATACTTCCTCCCTCTTTTATTTTTTATTTTTTTGACTAGTATAATCAGCTACTGTCAGAGTTGAGTATGTGCCAGATAAATTGAGCCAGCCAGGGGCTAATGCACAATACAGGCCAATATTTCTTTTAAAATATTTGCATTCCTGAAGTGGCATGGCTTCTCTCAATGCGTGGTGATGCTGACTTTTCTGAAATCTCCTGGTTTAGGTTTCTGCTGAAGGAATTGCTATTCCACCCTAAGTCAGTCAGTTTGATTATTACAGATGCCAAATTGTTCTCTTTTATTTAAACTAGTGAGAGAAGAGCAATTTAGTATATTTTTCAAAATAAATAACATGGAAAATAAGTGTGAATTTTCAGGCTTTAGTGGGTAATAAAGATAAATCACTCAGCTCAGAGTTGATATAAAAAATGCTAAAGTTGCATAAAATCTTCTATTTATCTCATGTTGCAGATTAGAAAAGAAAATGTATTTTAAATGAGAAACAACTACAACTGTGTAAGTGTGAGTTTGGACATTGCCAGAAGCATGAAGGGTTTACTCATTCTCTTTCAGCAGGGCATTCCCACACAGGAGATTTCTGATGTTTCTCAGCAATATCAGCCCTTAAACTCCAGTCTGCACCAGCAGCTCTTTCGACTGGGCAAGACTCCAAGGCAGTTTTATTGCTGAAAGCCCTCAGTTTTCTTCCAAATTGGGGAGCACAGTGCTTTTCTAGCCCAAATATGCACTGACTTACAGCCTCCTCCTGAGCAAATCCCCCTCCCTGCTCTCCAGGCCGAGCCGGACACCTCTGAAAATCCTGCTCAGAACACCTTGCCTTAGGGGATTCTGGAGCATGTTATGGCATAGATCTAGTGGGAAGTCTAGACTTAGGCAACAGTGGGAAAAATCCTACTAACTTTAACCAAGATTGTACTTTATGTGATCTTTAAACAAGAAAATGCAAGTCCAAGTTTACCACAGCAAAATGTTGAGCTCCAGAAAGGAAAATGAAACAAGAAAAAGCAATACTAGCTTTCACTTTGCAGTAAGATTCCTTTTACCCCCAGGATCTTGGTCAGCCCAAACTCTTAGCTGTGTAGCTTCATCTGTGAGGATTTTTCTGAGCCACCTCTGTTCTTTTGTGAGAGATGAACGCAGGTGTTTTCTCCCAACCACCTCTCCTCAATTTTTTACTGTCATTAGGCTCTTGGTATTACAGACAAGTAGGCAAAATTTCATATTTTTATATGAATAATATTAACAGAGAAGCAGGAAAAATTCCATCAAGGCACACTAGACTTTTACAAAAGATACATCCAGGTAAAAAAAGACACCTGAATTTCGTGTGGGAAGGCAAAGATGGAGCTGCTTTTGCTCTGCAGGGGGAAGCTGTCAGAGGATTCAGTTCCCTCTGCTTAAGAGCTTCCTCACTTTGGGCTTTTGAGGGGAGGAAGGAAGATAGTGAAAAGGATGAAGATGGCAGTGGGCGTTTCATTGCTGTAAGACAAAAAAAATCATTGTAGAAAAGGCGAAGAGCCTCTTACAAACATTGGCAAAAATTGAGAACAGACTATTCCCATCAAAATGCAAAGCCACCGTGGGAGGACTGGAGAAAGTTTCCAACTCAAAAGTGAAAATCGCACTATAATTTGTGTAGCTCAGACTAGTCAAATTTAAAAATATAATCTTTCCCATATGGTGGGTCATTTACTGTGGTTGATATTATAATATGCATTATCTCAATTAACTTTTTTGGTTTTAATAATCTTATCACAGTTTTATTTCTTAAAAAAATTAATCTTGATAAATTTGCAACAATTTTACCAATACACCTGCAGGTAAATTTCCAAGGATTACTCTACAGTGAACAACATATTCTGTTCATTATAAGTGTTTCCCCAACCCCCTAGAGTTCCTTTCAAAACAAATTAAACTATTTTCTGAGCTAAAATAGAGGGAAATTGTAAAAGAATACCGAAAGAGTTTAAATTCTTCAAGCTTATGGTCTACTTAAGAAATCTTGACTACCAAAGGTAGAAAAACTCGAACTTCTGAATCTGGCAATAAACATAGAAAGTCAAGTAATTTACATTTCTTATGTTCTATACTAACCTAAGATGATCTATGATGTTTTTCACTCCATATTCACTCAGGCTACTGATCTACTACAGAAGATTAAGATACAAAAGTCCGGCCTGAAAATTCAAAAATCAGATTTCATATCCATAACTTTACCCCCACCCTTACAAACCAGCTCTCTACCCCATTCATGAGTGCTGGGCACTGGTCTCTCCTCAGGCACAGAGGATGTTTTAAACTTCAAATTAATCCTCTCCTGTTCTGGATTAATTGTTGTAGGAGCTTGCATGTCTTCCTGAACACACTTGTCCAGCTGTTAGACTCCAACAGTTTCCTTTATTTATTCCTTGAAATTAAAAAGGCATTCCTGTCATGAATTAACCTTTTCCCCACTAAATCACAGTTTTCCTTGCTGCATTTATTCTGTTTGTACATTTCATATAGGTATTGCTCAGGGGACAAGCCGATGTTTGCCCACGTGCTGGGGGGCACACTGCATCAAATCAACGGCAAAATGAGGTGTATGTGCATCTAAACTTGGGATTTTAGATGGAAAGAAGTCTTAGTAACACCCAGAAGTGTCAAATCTAAGAATTAGTCATATTGAAAGTTGTTGAAACACTGAACGAAGTCAAGATGTTTAACATTACCTATCATCCTTTGAATCAACATTATTGCACCATAAAAGAACTCAAAATTTCAGTTTCTGAAGTGGTTTTACGATTATTTGGGAATACTTAGGCTTAATATCTCTGGAGGTCTCATTTGCCAGTCTAAAACTTTTGTCAGTTCCTGTGTCTAGGTCTCAAGCAGTCATTTTGCATTTTTAGGTGCCTAATCTTACATGTTCTCTCTTTAAAAATCATCCCAGGCAAACATCAAGTGAAAGTGGACAGCAGGATGCTCGACTAACTTAAGAGTTAAGGAACAAGGTGTAAGGAACAAGTTGCAAGGTGTTTCTGCCAAGAATTAGCACTTTCACTGCGATGCAATTGCAAAGTCACTGCCTTAAAATGACCAAAGTCTCAAAAATGATGTTTTAATAGCCTTTTTTTCCGTTGTAGTCACGTGTATTATCCTGGCTCCTGGCCAAAATTATGAAACTTATCACAGATCTATATTAGAGCATTGGAATTTAATTGTAAGAGCAGGCAGAAATGCAAACATTTGCAAAGCAAAACAAGAACTGCTACAAATAAAATAATAAAATGTCAAAGAGCTGAGCTTGCCTGTTCCTCTAATCACAGAGAAGTCAGAAGAAACAAATAACTTTTTCCCACCAAAGCAGCAACTGTTCAGAAAATCAGATATCCTTGTTATAATTTGAATTTTCTGGGGGCATTGTGGGCATCCCTCTGCTCTCAAGCAATGCTTTTATACCAGGTGCCAACCACAACAGAACATGTAGCTCTTGAGCTGGTTGGGGTGAAGACACACAAGTGCTCTTGTCACTGTTTTCCCACCTTTTACTCTTTTCTACAATAATCAAAATAATACAAAAGTACTGAGGGTATCTAATTTTTCAGCAGAATCTTGTATTAATTCTCAGAACACTTCCAACTTCCAAGTACAAAAAAAAAAAGAAAATGTTGTGCAAGAAAAGTTGCAACTAACCTTATATGAATAAATATACTAGAAAGGAACATTTTAAGCCAAAACCATGTTGCTGCAATATAATTTTAAAAATACTAAAACATACCATGTCTATTAAAAACATCCCACCCAGTACACAGATAATTGAAAGGCTTCTGGGTTATGTAAATATAAATATTTTTAAAATAATACAAATATTTTATTATAAATATTTATATATAATATTACTGTTAAACTATTTAATATTTAATTATTAATCTCATTGTTTAATATTAATATTTATGTAATGTGATATAAATATTTTTAAAAATAAAAACAGAGCACTTTTTTTAAAAAATCAATTATATTGTTATAGAAATGTACCATTTCCAAGTGGCAACATATTAAGCAAATGCTCATCTCTGTTGGATTTTCAGAGCTTGTATTGCAAACTGTTACTTTGAAACCAGAGCGTCTTTGTAAGGTTTGTTTGGCTGGATGGTACAGTGCCTGCAGGTCCTGTGTCATGGAACTGTTGCTTTAAATAAAGAATATGCAAGATCTCACGTGGCCTTTTTGATCTTGCAAATGTCAGACTTCAGGGCTGCTTGTTTTATGGCCCTACAACTATAATTTATTTGAGGTTTTAATAGTACTTATCAGTTAAGCAGCGGAAACCCAATCATAATTGTGTTCTCAGGAGTGCTATCTCGACATTGTGTGCTCTAACTACTGCTTTCGTTTTCTGCAAAACCACAATTCTTCCAAAATTTGTAACATCATCTGCCAGCTTCCTTGACTGGGTAACAACAAACACATTGGCTCCAAGTACTTCAAATTCCTGCTTCCATTAAAGCCATGCAGTATTCTACATCTGCATGCTCTTAACCTAGCCAAGAAATGGGCAGGAATTATAAAAATGCAATACATTCAAATGAAGTTTTAAGCAGACAACTTCATTCTAAAAGGGACCAAAATTATTTTTTTAGGTTTTTTAAAACAAAGTCAGTACACTTTGCTTTTCAGCCTGCAAGTCAAATTACATGTATTCACATTTCAGAATAATTTGATTTTCTATTCTGACTTACCCCTTGAGTGAATATTAGCCCATAAATCAGAAGACATGGTCCAAAAAGAAGCACAAAAAAGAAGAGTGTGTCCGGTGTTCTTGGCAGTGCTGACCCCGAGGACATTCACTGCAGAGTTACCTCGGGATCCAATTTGGCTGCTGCCCTTTCTCACCCACAAATACAAAATTGCTTCCTTTCATATTTAAAAGGACTATAAACCTAAGGCTAAACATGGTTGTTACTTGACCTCTCACAAAATTTCCTCAATGAACTCACAAGGAAACAAACTTTCTCCACAATTCAGTGTGAAAAACAACATAAGGAAGCTTTGATATTTTTTTCTCTTGTGCAAAAGAAAAGAGTTACATTTCCAGAAGCACCAATGGCCCACGGAGGCTCACCACTGAAGACACAATAAGTCAAATAAATCTCTGTAATATGATGATTAAGACATAGGATTGGCTATCCTGACTGAGACACACTGCTCCCTATTGGCAGCAGTAAAGGGAAAGGGCTGGGTTCAAGACCTGTGATCTAGAATTTTTGCTTTCTTTCATAGATGATGAGCTTGATTCCTTTACTCTTATTCACACTACTCTTACTCTTCCAGGGATTATTTGTAAACCAAGACAGAGGAAGGAATTAGAGTCACAAGATGGCATAGACACAAAAGACATTTCAGAATGCGAGTTTTCTATGAGTAGATAAATTCCAACACAGTCCAGACAACAGCTTTGGTAGTTATTAATTGTGTCTTTCATGTGGAAGTGATCTCTGAAAACTAAACTGCAATTTAAATGTAAAAATTAAGTATTCCACTCTAGATAAGATCTTACTAGAGGGGGCTGGTTGAATTCTTACTATAATCTTTTTTCTGTTCAACAAAGCCAGCCAAACTCTCTTAAGTATTCTCACTGCTGCTTTTTATAAAAATAAACCAGTCTTGTTATCAGCATAGCAATGCTCCCAAGACAAATTACACCGCTAATCATCTTTGGCCAGGAAAACTTCCTGCTGTAGATGTACAATTACTCAGAGCAGGAGTTCTACCCAGTCTGTGAGAAAAAGTATTTTATGTGTGGTTACCCTGTGCAGAGCAGCTCTGGCACACACCCACGGGGCAGTTTAGCACCAAATCTGGGAGAATCTGCCTTAACAGGGAGCTCTGTCCCAGACACTCAGCCCTGTTGTCCCTCTATGGGACATTCACTACAAACCCCTTTTCAGAAAGGAGTAGGAACGACAGAATTAAGAGGGTTTAAAACCCTGATACAAAATGGGTCTCATACACAGAGCAGGATCAGGGGAATAAATGAAAAGGAAAAAAAAATCTTATTCTCCTTTATATCTTGTTAAGAATTACTTCCTTTCACAATAAATATTTTCTAACAATATAAGCAACTGAGTTATTTGTGATCTGGGGTGGGTCTTTTTGGTTTTATTTCCTAGTAACTTTGACTTGGAATAACATTCAGCATACACCTTCTGAAAATTCACAGATTTCTGAAGAATGCCCAAGGACATCAAAGAGAATTCATTTTGTTCACTGAGTGATCTCAAACTGTAAAAAAATATGCAGTTTCCCCAAAGCAGATCTGGTCTCTAGCACTTAGAAAGAAGTAAGCACTCAGGCTCTTCAGGTCCAGCCAAGAAACAAATCACAAAGAATGCAGAAAGCCCAAAACAAACACACATTCTAAGAGCTAAGTACACACACTGACTGCTCAACATACCTTGCAAGCACCCTAACAATCCTTATTTTCTGGTGTTGGCAGAATACACAGTGATGTTTCTGTGTGACTGTTGTAACTTGCTCTGTATTTCTGTGCCAAAACCAGAAACGTGGTAATGACATTGAATAGGTAATTAGTAACTATTAGAGCAGTATACAAACTAGGGCGTAGCCGAGGTGTGAGCATCTGTCTAAGCCACCTGGAGGGATTTGGCTTCCTAACAAAGCACCAGAGATGGTGGTGCCTCTGAAAAAGTTTGTGTAAATCACTCGGACGGGCTATCAAAGGGTGAAATGAACCAGAATTTCATGTTAAATCATATCACAACAAAAATGAGAAGTAGGAGAAAAATTTTATAGCTTTGCTGCCCCTTAAAAAAAACAAAAAACAAAACACAAAACAAAACAAAACAAAAAATAACCCACCAAAACCAAACACTAACAAAGGCACACACAACAAAACATAACACCAGTGTGGATGGAGTTTCAAGGAAAATGGGCTTAGCACCCTCTTTTGGTTTTTTAATGTCAGGGATTTGAGGTACTCTGCAAACTTTTCCAGTTTCAGTTGACACTGGAGGAGTGGGTAAAGGGGTATTTGTGTGTTCCCATAAAACACACAAAGCTTTGCTTCCCTAGGAACAGCAGCTAGCCCAGCCATCAACTTTTTTTTCACTCCTTGCTACCAGCAGCTGCTATACAAGCAGGAGTTCCACTTTCTTCCTCCCCTTCAATGGTAGTGGAACTTCCTTTGCTTCTCCCCAGCTCCAACCAGGAAGAGGGAGAGATGACAAACTTTTGTGAATGTAACTCAACATCTATGTGATATTAGAAGTGATATTTGTCATGTTCCAAGAGGATTAGTAGAGAATTGGTAACTGATGAATTCACCACTGATAAAGTCTCGTACCAAACATTCCCAGGAAAGAAATTTCCAGAGCTTGGTCCCACTGGAAAATCTGTGCTTGAAGTAAGTTTGGGGATACAATATTGCTCAAGGAGTAATAACAGACCAAAATACATTCGTTGTTTCAATCAGATGAAGACAAACCCAGACAGCCCTGGGAGCCTGAACCTTTCCCTTGGATGCCAATTATAGATCCCAGAGCCTCCCCTTGATCCACAGGCACATCCCTGCACATCAGAGTAAGACCAAGTAAACCAACAAGTCAGGCTTTCCTGGTTTTAAGTAGGGCTCTGGATCCAAAGGATGCAAAAAAAATAACCAAGCAGAGAGCTTTATCTGTTTGTGGTACAAGGGAAGGAACCCTGCAGAAGGCAGGACTGCACACAGCCTGGAAGGGAGGTCACTGAGCAAAGCTGTGGCACCAACACAGAGATGTCCCCAGGCTGTAGCTGCCACTGCAAAGAGAAACATCAGAAATGCTAATGCTGAGTTATCACACATATGGCAAGCTGAGGAGATTGAAAGGGTATAACAATCTATAAGGCATTCACAAATTTATTTTGCAATGACTCATGGACAAACACTGGAGAATTCTCCAAAACTAAGTCAGAGCTCATTATCCCATATGAACTTTTTGGCACTACTATTTCCTGCACAACAGATTCAGCTTGTTTTGAATTCTTTACAGTCCAGAAGTTATTCTAAAATGTACCTGAACAATCACAGCTCTACTACAGATCAACTACTATTTTCTAACACGCTATTTAACTTTCTGGCCCATTCCTTATTTTAATACAATGGAAGCAATTATTCCAAAGAGTAAATATCCATTCATTAACACTTAACACAGGAACATGTCTGAGCTTGCACCTGAGCTACCCCAGCCTGTAGCACTGGGAAGGCCATTTCAGTGGAGCAAAGGGAAATACACCAACACAGTTACCAAGGGCTGGCTCTGAAACACCTCAGCACTCCCAGAGATCTCAAATACCTTTGGGTCTTCTCAAGGGCAGACAGCACTGAGAACATTAAACAGACCTGAGGGATTGAATAAATATATTAAAGATATCAAAAGTATCTGCTTAGCAACTCATACTCAGAAAAAGTAAAATCATACTGCTTTTAGTCATTTCTAGCTCTCTTCTTGATGCACTAACTACAGAAAAGGGCAAGAGCACAAACTGCCCTTACCTAAAGAGCTCTGCTGTGATGCTGTCTCTGCAAAGTCCAATACAAATCTATATTTATGACACAGCTAATGCTGTGTGGCCACTGCACAGACAGACACCAGCCCAAATTCCCACTTGGCTGAAGGAGGAGAAGTTCCCTCTGGCTGCCCACCTGTCCATTGTGTAGCAGTTGTAATTCTTGGGCCCAGCTGTGAGAGCAAGACAGAGACTTGACCTGAGTCAGAAGGGCCCGGGGTTGGGCAGAACAGTGGAGATGGAGCTCTTGAGTTGTCTGGTTACTGCTTGCACTAAAGAGCCTTTGGTAATAGCACTGCTAAAACCTGCAAAGTGTGAGATACCTATTCTAGACAGATGATAGAATTTCTCTTCAGGCCAGATGTTTTGAGCCTTCAGAGGTTCTATCACTGTTTGGGTTTTGTCCTGAAAATCCCAATGGCATAAAATAAGCGGGATTGGCACCTCAGGTGGTGTTGGAAACAAAAAAGATATATTAACTAACAAAATAACAAACTCTCTACAGAGAAAAAGCCCTGCCAGAAACAGGAGGTCCTTGTCTCTGCTAAAACACTCCCAAAATGCCACAAGGTCTTTTGTCCCATCCTTTTTATTATTGATGGCTCAGGCGGGGCTTTGGCACTCGTCCACCAGGTAGTCCCAGGAGTGAAGTGAAGTACAGGGGGTTCTATGAGGTGTCCTGGTTCAGAGCATTTCCAAATTGGGAAAGAAAGTTCTGACTTCTTCAGCTTTTATGAGGAACAAAGAGAACTCCACATTTCTTCCTGGTCTGGGCACTCTGTTTTGGGGGTGCACTGCTACAAGCAGGAATTCCACTTCCTGTTCATCCCCCTTGCTCCAGGTGTTCTTGCCCCTCTCTACCATTTAATTGTCTATGCCAGAATTATTAAAGGCAGCTATCAAAGCTTTAATGCATGATAAAACCATGAAAATGTATTGGCAGCACTGCCAAAACTGAAGTTGCTGCAAATCTGCTGTGGTTGTTAAATGGTTAGTGAATATCTCTTACACCAGGTTTTCTAATAAAAAAAAGGTTCATAATTAGTGGCAGTAAAATTATTGGTTGTTGAAAAGTAAATAAGGCAGATCTTAGGTACTGACAGGATTTTGTACTGAAGAAAACATCCTTTGCTATATCAGAACTTAAAGCGGGGCAAAAATATGTGCAAATATTTTTCAAATAAGTAATACAAATCAACTCCTGAGTTTCAAATAATAGTACCCCCTTGTACAAATTATGTACTTATTAAACACAAAACATGGAAAAGAGGCAGAACATTGTTAGCTTGACAAGAAAGTTCCAGCAATGCTTAGAATTAACTCAGTAGCTAAATCCAGCTTGCATCCTGCTCCTCACAGGTATGTCTAAGTCTATCAGAAGAAGCTTATGGCTTCTGAATATCAGTCTGCATGAGGTACTACAAATGCAACACTCAAGCTGCTTGTGGCACCAATTATAAAATTGAATTACCTGTAACGGTTGGAGAGCATGTTACAGAAATATCTTTATCAGAATGTTTGGGAAAAGGGACTCTCAGAATACTAACAATTTCCAGTTCATTGGGCCTTATAAGTGTTCCTTCTCTGATCCAGCTGAGAGAAAATCCAGGTGTGCAAAAAGGTGAAGGGATAGTCCGTGCTAGGGAAGCCAGCACATTGCTTTTATTCTGTGCTAAATCCTCAAGGGTTTCTTTAAAATTCACCAACAGACAGACAGCTGCAAAGAGAAGGGGAACATGAGTTCTCACCAAAAGCCCCTCTCTCTGCTATCCCCACAGAGGCGTTTTCTCTCTGCCAAATACACTAACAGCCGAGATAACCACATGGCTTTAAGAGCACCACAACACCACAGCAAGAAGCAAGGAGTGTGTTTGCTTCACAGACAGCTCCTCTGCCACATTTTGTTTGGGTTGTGGAGCTGAGCTACAAAGGGATACCACCAGAGCCAGGCGAAGAATCCCAAAGCCTTGAACTGCAGTCTAAATACCAGCTGCTATAAAGCAGTTCTCTGCTCTCAGCAAGTTTCTGTGGGAAAGCAGTGTTCTTTGAGGGAAGGGACTGTTAAAAATGGTTCTTGGAGAGCCCACACAGAAGGCAGTAACCTTTATTTTGCTCTCTTCCAGCACAGAGCTCAGCAATACTGACTGACCACAAAAGCAGGCAGAGGATCATAATCAACTTGCTGTTAATGATGATAGGAACTAAAGGATAAGCAGGAATATCATCAAGACCCTCTTTCCCTTATAAGTGGGGCTCACTTATACTGAAAGTTTCGAAGACTCAGTTGAATTTTTCTACAAGGGCATGAATTATTTGTATTAATAAGTTCAAAGGCAGCTTTTCATGGCAGCATGTTTTGCACAGACATACAGCTTATTTTTTCTTCCCTACCAGAAGATGACAAAACAGTAATAAAATTATTCTGATTACACAATGTAAAAAGTCAGTAGGCCAGAGAGCTTAAGCTAATTTCCCAGGGCTGCACAAAACACCAGCAGTCAGGATCAGACCATGAGTCCTATTTCTGTTTCCTGCCCTATCTGCAAGGTTTGCTGCCTACAATATTAATAAGAAATGCCAGTTACAAAACACATTATCCTCTTTGGCAGATGGCAGATATAGAGGGATCCTTCTCTTACCAGCTGTGATGCAAACAGTAGGTCTATTTGAAACATCTTCAATGTTGCTTCAAACAGGCATTGTACTTCTTCAATAGCTCATAAATGTTTGGGGAAACAGGCTTGATTTCTGAGCACACCAGCAGGTATAAAATGCAATGTGTCAATAGTCTGTTACTGTGTAAGACTTGAGGGCATTTTCCAAAGTCAGGGTAGCTGGGATCCCATATGATGCAGCCTTTGTAAGACACAAAAGCTTCTGCCAAAATACCCTGATCTAATGAACTGCCAGCAGATAGGCTCCAGCACCTATTACAGACCTGTGAGAAAAATAAACTGTGAGCCTGCTTTTCTCTTGCTGCTTTTAGTCAATGGAGTGATGCCCTCTGCCAGAAAAAGAAATCTGTGCCAGTTCAGCTAACAGTCAGAAACTCCCCTCATACTTTAGGACCATAATGCCAGTTTTTATGTTATTTCCCATGCTGTGGAACCATGACGCATGGAAAAAAAATGGTTTAGCACACACAGAGGATAACGTGATTAGACAGTGACAAGTAACATCACGAAGGAGCAGGCTCTCCTCCTTTTCATGTGGCTCTGAGTAAAGCCCAGCAGATTTTCCCTCTTCTTCAACAGTAAAATGTCTCCTTACTTGCTGCTGCCCACACACTTAAGGAGTCAAATTAGCAGGAGTGAAGGGATTCAGGAGACTTAAGGCCCCTGATGGCTTTGAGTCATGATGTGTGTACAAAAATCCAACCACTATCCTGTTTTGCCTTCATCCTGCCCTCTCCTGTGAGCTTCTTCCCACCCCTCTTCATTTTCTGTCAGGCAGATTTTAAAATGGACAAACTGTCATTCCTAATTGAACTGATAAGACAAAAATGGAAATGCAGTTGGAGAAGTGTTCCCGTGGAAGTTGAGCATTCCTACCATAAACTTCTGCTCTCTGTGCATTTAGTCTCATCTATTTACCTGGCTGCTTTGTCTCATGTATCATTAACAAAGCTGTTAATTAGTGGGCCAGGTCTGCAACCAGTGTGAAGCAATTTTTGTGACTGGTACCTACATCCTGTCTGATGTCTCTTTACTACTGAAGGTTGCCCAGCCTTGACTCCAAGTAAGCAGAACAAGTTTGCAGAGCTGGTAGATAAAGAACTTTAATGTGACAACTGTAATCTGAAAGCAACACCCTGCATTGGCAGAGGGCTTTTTAAAAAGTCACTTTTCTAAAACGGAATCTAGCCTAGCACACATATCCAAAGTGAAAACGAATGGTTCAGTGACAACTTCTCCAAGAACAAGACCATGGGTCACAGAAGTACTGAAAAAAGTTTATGCACACAAGTAAGCCACAACATATCAGCTGTCTGCTGTTTCTATGGCATGGGCAACATAAAAATAATTACACCCAAGGGCACAAATTGAGGGTTTTTTTCGCAGGTGTTCATGGAACTACTTTATTTGCTATCTCTTCTGGAGTACTTCAAATTTAAACTTAGGACCACAATTATAAATTTTGCCTCAAGATTTAGAGGTACACACAGCAGTTTTAGTGATTGCACACGCTTTTTCAGAATGTCAAGAATGCATAGCAACACCTATCCTGTAATCCATTCATATCTCCATGAAAAGATAATTGATTCATGTCTTGGAAAACATTTACAGACTGTAAACTATATGACAGTTGGAAGTTATTAAACACCAGAGCAGATGTGTCCTTCTCAAAGATGTGTGACTGCAAATGAGCTCTCTCTTGTTTTCCTGTGTCTAGCATGGAGCTGAAAAGTGCCTTAGGAGTGAAACACAACAAACAGCTGCTCCCGTGCACACCAGCAGATGATTATTGCCATCAAATACAATGTTTCATATTGGCTTCAAATTTCTCAACTTTCAACTCAGTAATTTAAGATAAAGCATAAGTTAATGTAGTCAATGAAATAAGGAAAAACAATGAGGTATGGCATATTGACCAGAAATTATTTAGCTGGGGGAGAAACAAGGGAGATTGGTTAGGAGTGCATGAAGAGCCAGCAGCAAGAATATGTTCCTGATGATGATGGAAAGAGAGGCAGACATAGAGACAGATGAAACATTACTAATTATTGCAGGTTGCAGTATTGAATCATAAAAGATGACCACAAATATGTACTTAAGGGTAGGACAACAGCACCAATTGCAGGCATGTTTCACAAACAATTTCAAATTAATACAAATTGAGGCATTTCCTCCAAGCAATGTGTATATTCATAAGCAGGCATGTGTCTACATAGTTTCTATGCTTCTCTACAGCTACAAACAGCAGCACAGCTCAAAAATTCACCTTTCTGGCATGCAAAAAGTTTGTGTCTCAACATGTAGAGTTACAACTTTCAGAAAACAAATTGATGATTAATCTGAGAATACATGCACAAGATAGATATCTATATTAAATCAACTATGCTTATATTAGAAAGATTTAGCTTAAAAATTAATTTAAATGCTGATTCATTAGGCATTCTCCCCAAATTAGTCAATAGGAATCAAAACCATCCAAAGCAGTAGTTCCTGTTCACTTAGACTTCTGACATATTATTACACATAAGAGGAATTGCTATTGACTGCATCAAAATTAATTTTTTCCTCATAACTTATGGTAGAACATACTATGGACTTAATGCTTTTATTTTCTATGTCTGTGTATTTCACAGGGGCTTTCACCTAAATTACTGAATGATCCAGGCTCATTTACTATTTGTATATTTGTCATTTTATTTACAACAATGAAGACCAGATGTCTCTTCCTGCATGATTAGAAGAGGATCAAATTATATTCTCATTTCTCTTTAAATTCCTCACCTTGGCAGAAGTAGTTTTACAGGTATGGAATGTTAAATGGTGAATTAATCTCTAATTCCAGAAAAAGTGCTAGAGCAAAATTACATATGTATTTGACAAAAAGAACATAAAATAACAGTAAAAAAGGAAAATAAGTTTAAAATTTTTCTTTCTGCTAAAGATTACAGTTGTTAAAAGATATTTTAGGTATTTAATGAAAAATCTTCATAATGGGACAAATGCAAAAACTAATAATAAAAAATAAATTTATATGCAGAATTATGAGGCCAAGGAGAAAAAATGCCTGAGTGAATACCCATAAAAAGAGAAAAGATAAAGTGCATCAAAAGTTTGATGCCTGTAAATATATATACTCTCTTTTGATTCACATTGGGAGAAATTACCATATTTTATTTATTTAAAATAGATTTCAGAAGATCAACAGAAAGAAAGAGATAAGAACATTTTTTATGTTCTCTACAATGCAGTAATTAGTTACAAATGTAGAAAAAAATTCAGTTCAAAAAAGTAAGCAAAACTAAAGTTTTGATGGTAGCTTTTCTTAAAGTTTGCCCTATTTTATCAAGAATCGTTTTTGTGTTTAAATTACTCCTTTTGAGTTTTAAAATTAGATCCAGCCCCTCCTACTACAAACTTGCTATAAAAATTCCAGTTGAAATAAACAATTATTGAGTGAAATCAGCTTTAAAACTGCAGGAGTATGAAGAAAGAGCTCTTTCACTACCTGTAAATACCTGACACTGCAAAAAAACCCCAACTTTTCAAGGAAGGTATTAATGTACTTTATTCAAAATAAGGTACAATTCAATGCACTTTTATGTGCTGTAATATGATCACACATTTGGCAGATATGGCATAAGATTTCCTAAGTTAATGTAATGTTTCCAGCTCCTGATAGCTAGGATAAATTTATTATTCTGTTGGTTCAACCTGTTGTGTGTCAAAAAATGCTGCTAGTTATTCCTAGTCTAATTCAGCTCTCAGGTGCTCAGAAAGGCAGGATAGAAAACAGCATCATTAGTAAATATTTTAATATTAAAAATATGTCACGCTTGTTTGCAGGACACTTGGAATTACCTTGAAGCCCAATAAAGGGATGAGCTTTTGGGGCTAAAAGACACAAAAACTTGGAGTTTTACACTTTCTTAAACTTCTTCTTAGCTGACAAATGCCAATAAAAACGAGGACATCTATACCCTTATCTTCTATTCCCCTTTCCAAAACAATTATGTCTTTTTTATATACAGTTCTAAACCACTTTTTTTCCCCAATGGAAAAACTTTTCTGCTGGCTTCTGTTTAACTTTTATTTCACCCAATACTTACTGTTAATATCCACTGCATAACGTGCATTCATATCATTTTATGTGTTGAGCACAGTAGCTCTACAAATATTCAAAGAATAGTTTAAAAACTTACTGAGCTTTATAACAGGGCTTTTTTTATTAAAAAAAAAAAAAAAGAAGATTATACAGAAAGCCTCTCACTGGGGAGCCCAGAAGAGGCCCTGTGGTGTCTCCACACCCAGTCAATTAAAGGATTACTACTATTAAAAAACAAGTCTTTCCTTGGGACTACAGATTTAAGCGTATTATCTGAAATTGGTAAGGATCATCTTTGCTTGTAAAATGCCAGTAGGCTTACTGACAGCAAATTTTGAGTTAGGCATCTTGGAGACCAGCACAAAAAGTCTGAGTGGCTTCTGTAATAAAACAAACCAGATCCCATACCAGCTTCTATTAGAGCAGAAATGTAATTCCTACAGTTTGAGTTGTCTTTTGATAGGATCATTTATCAGCAAAAAAACCCTTCCGTTTTCTCTTCAATGACTTGTGCCCAAACTGGAAAATAGATTTCTTTTGTTGTGGCTAAGGCAATTGTTCTTTAAAAAAGCATTTATATGACTATCAAAACTCTGTAGGCACAGCACAGAATACAGGGGTTTTTTTCAGTTTTGATTTTACTTAGATCGATATCGATATCAGATCTATGTAAAATCAAAATTAAAAACCAGCAAGGTGTCCACAGTTTCTATATCACAAAGTGGTGGAAGTGCTTTGATAGCTAGAGGTCAATAGGTTGGTAAAAGTCAATCAGGCACGTTGAGAACAGAAGAAATAATGTGTGTATTGCATAGTGTGATTTAAGGGCTGCATGGCTGCTATCATCACTGAGAACTGGAAAAGGCAAAAAATAGGGGAACACATTAGGACAGATTTTTATATAGAAACCATGTAAAAGATAAATAACAGAGACATATGCACATGCACACTTCAGGCTCAGCCTCTGCCCCTAGAGACGTTAACCCAATCCACAGCAAAACTTTTGGGGTCAGTTTGACTACTATGGCTCACAGATTGGCCAACCATAAACCAAAATTGCTATGAAAGATGGTGCAATTTCTGTCTACAGCCACCTCTGGATTAAGAATGGTTTTAGGGCTGTCATAACCTTAACTTACTTAAGCTCCATTGCAAAAGGTAGCAGATATGGTTGGCATTTGGCCTCTAACTGTCTACCATTCATTATTTCCTTGCAAAGGTCAGAACTGAGGCTTTGTGCCTAAAACCAGCTACGAGCAAAACATTTTTTGGGGGGGGTTAAGTTTCAGAGACAGGTTCTACAAGCTTTATCTGAATGAATGGGTCCTGCACTGCCTCTTTATTTCACCAACTTGAGCAGAGACACTCAGCAAAAGGTTGTCCTAAAGATACTCCCATGATATCAAGAAGATAACAGGAGAGCAAAACAAAACATATCAAAACAAAGAGATACACTTTGGGCAAAGAAATCAAGGGTCAAGAATTATTTATAAACCTACCACTCTCTCTCTCTTAAATGTGGTTCAGTAGCTGACAGGATCAAAAGTAGCTGTGATCTGGATGTTCCTGCATTTCGAAAAGAAAAGGACAAAAAGAGCAGACAGATGAAACAAAGTATTTAAGCAGCTTACTTGACTGCAATACTAAATTTTTTCACTTGATGAGCAAATACTGGATTAGTTATGAGTCCTGCCATGGCAGGTGGCATGTACAGTTTTGATTTGCATAGAAAACATATTTATACCTGAAAAGATTAAATAAAATAAAAAAGACAATCACAAAGGCTGGTATATATTTAGAGCCACCTTTGATATAATGTATCTACAGAAGTTAAAAAAAATGGGATGCATATAGGCTTAACATTATTAAAGATCAGAATGACTTGATCAGAAGGGTATTGATTTTATATACAGAGATGAAATATCTCAATATTTATTATTATACATAAGTTCCTTGTAGAATATATTTTATCATCCTTTATCCCATAGCAGGATTCTTTCACTTGTGCTTTTGAAGTCCTTTTACGTTGATTACGGTATATAGCACCACACAGCAAGCTCTTTGCTCCAGAAATACACAATTTTAATGCAAGCTAAAGCAGTTAAAGTTCATTAGTAAAGCTCACTGAAGAGAAGGAGATATAAGGCAAGAGGTGAGATTTAAAATTCTTCAATGACACACATAATCCTAATACCTTTAATTTTCCTGATCAGCTTCAGACAGACAAGATCTAAATAACATTCAGGAGAGTTCCTGTTCCTGATCATGCTGAACACAGCTGCTCATGCAGAAGACACAGGACCAAAGATTTCCACAATGAGAAAATCTCACACCTTTACTAATGGGGCAACTTTGGAACCTTTTCATCTAAAAATCAAAGAGTTACTTACATGACTTACCAATCTGCACAGGCAAAGCTCAGCAGTTAAGAAAGCACTACAATAACCATATTGTTATCTTCACCTAACCTAGGCTGAGCTCTAAACAAATGTCTTTGGTTTTGTCAGCAGCCTCATTTGTGTAGACACAGAAACAGAGTGGCCCATGAGGATATCCTGTGATACTGACCCTGAGCAGGCCACCTGAAGCCCCCTAATCACCACTCAGCCTTGTTCCTAATTAGTTCTCTCGGGAGTTATACACACAAAACCTGCTTTTCTTGGCTAAGGAATTATTTACGAGAATCTGAAAACCTCTCTGTAAAAAAATGAATGAAATGAACTGTATCTTCCTCTGCTAGTGCAAAATTAACCCAGAGGGTTTTCAGTGGAAAGGAGTCTCCAGTTCAGCAATGCAAGAGGTACCTGTGCTCCACCACGTGAAACTTTATGCCATGCACACTAATATAATCTCTGGGACAAAATGGTTTTGGTCACTTCTGGGTGTTAGAAATCAGGTAAAATGCCTCAGGGTAACAAATACATTTCCCACAGCATCCCTTCAGGCACTGTCAGAAACAATGCCAAGGAGCAATGCACTGTCTCTATCTAGAAAGAAAGGATGTGTTTATAACCTCATGTTTAACTGATCTACAGGCATTTTTTTCTGCTGCTTTTATCCAGTTTGCTCATGTTCCTGGCAAAAATGCAATCTAAAATGATTTGTAACTTCTCTACTCCACCCCCTGCAAAGTATAGTACTCCCTTTATCTGAAAAAGTAGCTTATCATTAGATCTGTGGCAAATTCCCTCACAGATGGTCTTTCTTTAGCTTTTCAATGCCTTAATCGGATCTTTATTTTGTGGTGATCAAGCTTAATAAAGGTCCATTTCACAAGACATACTTACTGTTATCACATTGTCTACAAATTTTATTTTCAATCCCAAATATTCTTTCAGGAGCGTTTCTTTAAGTATGCTAAATTTATATCCAAACACTTTCCAATGCAGTTTTGCATACTCTCAGAATACAATTAAATCTTTGCAGACTATTAACAGACTGCATTTGTAGTGATTAAACACCTGGGAACGCTTATAGACAGCCTTCATCCCCCCATTTTTATTGCCATGGTTTCCTTAATTTCTACCTTTCCTACTAAATCTTCATCCAGTACTTATCTGCACATTTAAATTTCAAATTAATTTTTCTCTAGGTTTTTTCACAATTACAAGTTATCAGAAATCACTGACATCTAGTAGCTATACACTTGCAAATTAAATGCATCAAAATTTGCTTTGCCATATTAGTGATTAACCAAAATCAGTTTCCATGATATTTTCTCCAGATTAAACAGAAATCTCAACTAAATTGCTTAAGAAAAGTTCAATTTAATTCCTTCTTCAAAATTAAATCAGAAGGAAAAGTTTAGGTTTACTGCATCTGGGAATTAGTTTCTTGGATTATGCTGCCATTGGTTGGAAAAATAAATATGTACTTAGGAATCACAGAATCATAAGATGGGTAAGGTTGGAAGCAATCACTCTGGGGCATCTGGTCCAATCTGCCTGCTCAAGCAGGGCAAAAACTAAACCAAACACAATCTAGGAAGTTGTCTTCACCCTATTTGGGAAATTTACTTCAATATATTGCTATTTTTTGTTTTATTATATCTTATATACACACACATTTATATTATGTGTGCTTCTAACAAAAAATACTGCTATTTTCTGTCATAATGTAATCTCCTTATGATCCCTAGGACAACATGGTTTCCTTCTCTCAGTTTGCAACGAAGATAATAAGAAATCTTCCACAGCAATCTAGGGCTACAAACTATTCCTTCCAGAAGCCTCCCATATTATCACTTCCAAAGCTGTGTAACATACTAAATTCTAATAGGATTAACTGGGTATCAACTGTAACATGAACTAATGAACATCTAATGAAGTAGCCCAAAGCCCCTGTGATACATAAGTAGATAATTAGATAAGTTTCCCTTCCACTTGCTCGTCACCCAAATATTTTGCCTCTTACAAAATTGTGAGATTTCACAGGCAAGCAGAAACTGAGGAGAGGGACCTAGAAATAAGTGAAATCTGTATATGATATAAAAACGATATAGGCTGCTTATACTTCTTTGGAAATACTATTAGTTGCCTATCTTCATCATTGGACACTTGAAAATATAACCCTAATTCTCCTTCTCAGATGAGATTTATACCAGAATCCTCAAAAGGGCTTCAGTATTGTTCCATTCAATACTGCAATGCCTGATTTTAAAGTGTCCTGCAATATCATGGAAATCAGCACTCAAAGACACAGGAAATTGCATTAGATGGACTCACATGGACAAAACACTCAGTTGCAGCACTCTCCTGGTGAGTTTTAGTACACAATAGTGTCAGGGATAAGTTTTACTTAAGGTATATAACTGCAGTGTATTTAGTAAAAGCCATGTAGAGATTAGTGTTGGTTGAATTTAGTGCTGTTTGGCAGTAGCCAGGAATTCTCCCAACTTTGTAAAGTGTTATGTCAGGTTAGCACTGTTATTATATAGTCAAACTGTAGCAGAATTCAGAGGTCCCAATTAAGGAGGAATAAGAGGACAATGAAACAGCACTTGGGATTTTCAGTTAATACCACGCATTAAATACCACAGGGGGAAATTTAAAGCTGCTTGCTGGAGACACTTAAAAGGGCAATAAAGATTGGCACTGCAGATGCCATATAGTCAGCAGTGCAAAAAAATAAGCAAAGAAGGTGCGGTCTAGAAAGTTAAAGAAAATAATCCCACAGCACAAGAGAGGGAACAACAAGATGAAAAATATTTTCAAAGATACACATGTTGCAAGTCAGTATTTGTTGAAACTAGAAGGAAGATGACGGGAGCTGCCAAGACACGAAATGATAAGGGCCTGAGTGAGAGTTCTGGTCATGTGAATGGAAAACAAAGGCTGAATCAGACTGAGACTGAGCAGGCAGGAGCAAATGTACCATGCTAGCAATAGCAGAAAGAGAAAGAAAAAATTAACAGGCAATGAAGTCTGGTGTGGAATAACATGTATGATCATGTCTATACAAACCTGATATTGTGGCATTTAAGGTAACAAAATTTTAGATCCAGTTCTCATTGGACTGGTAGCTTCAGCTTCCTAATCATAGACCTTCAGGCTGAGAATAAAAATGAAGTGCTGGAATGGTCTTCCTCTAGACCATTCCTAGTATCATGCGCATTAAATCTTTTCAATCAATTAAAAAAATATATATATTGAGGGGATTTTTCCCTTCAGCAAATAATTTCATATTTTATACAACTAAACAAAGCTTAATACTTTTATTTTTAAAAAATAAATTATTAAAAGAAAACAATTAGCCTGCATTTAATTTTCAGAATTTTCTGACTAGAAAACTGTGTGCAGTACAAAACAGTACTTTAATTCTTGACTCACTCTTAAATGATTCAGTGTTGTCCCATCAATTCATAAGTATATGTTAAAACTTGGAAGAATGAAAATCTTAATGTCAAAAAACCGTCACTCCAAACGCTGTATGGCATTAAATGCAACACCATTCTTCTGAAAGGAGAGATCTTTGGCATTTTTCATTAAAAAACCCCACAAACATAGTATCAGTTCAGGGTCATTTGTATAATCTGACTGAGGCTGAATCCATTAGGATCAACTTCTCCCCAGATTCTCCTGCGTAAAGAAATGTGAAGGTACATCCCTGTTTTCTTTGCGCCTTTACTGCTGGTGACCCTAAACTCATGTTTTGAGATGACTTTCAGACATAAGGTCCTTACAGAAACTGTGCAAGGATTATACTGACTTATGTGACAGTGTCCTGGTCTTTGAAAGATTGATGTGATGTTTGGCAACCATGAAGCTTGTTGTTAATGAGAAATTAGAGGTTGTGAAATTTTAAAAGGGATGGTGAGCCCCAAACTCTTATTCATCAGCCACACCAGCTGGACAGACAATGGTGAGATAAATTTTTTAAGCAAAAAGCAGGCTGCAGCACATTCTGAGTCAAGAATTTATGGAGAAGTTGCACAATTCAGTTATACAGTAAACAGTCAAGAGAAAATTAAAATAGAAAAAAGAAATACATGAATACACTCCAGCAGAAACAGACTGGCTCTTCAATTTTGTTATGTTTAAATGTTTTCTTCCTGAAATTTATAGCTGTATACTCCCCACTTGTGAAAATATTAATGCACAAAAGTGAAAGGAAAAAGGCATAACTTAAACTAGCCAGGATTATTTTACACAAATGTAGCTGATTAAAAAAAAAAANAAAAAAAAAAAAGAGAAATCTGAGTTTTGTTGATTGCTCAAAATTTTGAACAAAAATAAAATCAAAATTTCAACCTGCCAAACACGATGACAAAGGGAATTTGGGGGTCACAGCATAAAATTGAGCAACTGGTAGGAGCTGCCACCACCAGTAAGACACATTGGTGCTTTACCAGGGGACTAAGCTATTTTTTTTCATGATGAAACACAATGGAATTGACATCATGTCAAACACACAAAATCCCCAGCACTTTCATGGAACCCCTGAGGGACAGGCTTCCAAGGACCGCGACATTTTCCAGAACTGCGTGGTCCTGACAGGAACAAGTGCGTGAGGCGCGGAGTGGGTGTGATACAATTCAGATACACTGGACGGGGCCGGGCGTTCATTTAATCCGCCAACAATTCCCGCTAAAGCCGCTTTTGTGCAGCCGGGTTTAATTCCTGGGCTGTGAAGTCATGGAATGGTGCTCAGCGGAGCAGAAAGGTGAGCGGCATCCTGTTAAGTGAAAGCAAAGAGGGCGTTTTACACATGGCTCCATAAGCTGAGGCCTATGGCCCCAACAAAGGGCTCTGATTCCCGGCCACATTCCCTCCCAACACACCCCAATCCCCAGCTGGAAAGTAACTTCACACAAACAATGGTTAAGCCTCTGACTTGTGGCTTGAAGCGATTTCTTTGTCAGACTTTTGTCTGTGGACATAATCAGTTGTTTGCCAGGGAATTTCTTGGCACAGCCTGTAGCCTAACACTTTTAAAACCAGCACGGATTTCTGTCCATTGAGAAAAAGGGTACAAAGTACTTTACTGTCGGAAGCCATTAAATTAAGGATACAATTAATTGGAGAGAAAGTTGGCTTGAAGCTATCAGTGCCATTTCTGGGATGCTCACAAGAGAGTTCTGTAAAAACAGAAGAAGTAGAAATGTTATCTATTTATTTGTACCTAATACATCATTTATGAAGGTTACTCTAAGCCCTAGATTTGCATAATGATGTGTGGCACTGAGCCACGCCTGGGAAACCACACCTGGAAAACCTCGGTGACTTTCCTTAGCTTGCAGAAACAGGAAAAGGGACACCTCCCACTGTCCCAGGCTGCTCCAAGCCCTGATGTCCAGCCTGGCCTGGGACACCCCCAGGGATCCAGGGGCAGCCACAGCTTCCCTGGGCACCCTGTCCCAGGGCCTCCCCACCCTCCTAGGGAACAATTTCCTCCTAATATCTCATCTAAACCCATTTCTTTCAGTTTGAAGCCATTTCCCCTTGTCCTCTCAGCAATGCCAACTATACGCATTGACAATAACTGTATTAGTTATTAGCTGATAAATTCAGATGAGAAGGGAGTCAAATTAGAAATACCCTGAAATTAGTCAACCAAGGAACATAAGATATGAACAGATCAAGCATAAGACATATAGATAATTATTATGGCAAAACCTAAATTATTTTATTATGATTCATATTTTTAACTTTCTGAAAAAATAAAAAGCAAACTGGAATAATACTCTTTTAGAGAAATCTCTTAAAATAAGTCCATATAACTGTTTTTCAGTAAATATTACTAATCAGGAATATGTATGTCAGTATTCAAGATCGGCATCTGGCAGCAAAATCAGATATAGACTACGAAACTCCTGATTTCACAAATCCAGTGAAGAAGCTGCTGTCCCCATTTCTCAAGATAAAATCAAATATGGAAAAATCCAAACATAGAACCTTCATCATAACAAAGTTTCATATAAAATGCTTACATTCACAAAGTATTAAAAGAAATGTAATACTTCCCTCCAATCACTAGACTAGAAAGAATAGGCCACTCCCAGAGTTAAAAGAATTCACATTCTGATTATCACAGATACAATCTTTAAAAATTACAATGTAAATAATACTTAATCAACTTTTAAAATAAAAATCATCCAAAAGAAAAAGCAAATTCAATGATTTTTAAATTACATTTGAATAAGTATGAAAAAGAAAGACAAGGGAACACCTTCAGCAGTTTGGAATCCAGCATCCATAAAACACACAATCCATACTTACAGCAATGATTACATTTGGCTTTTTTTTAAGTAGAAAACAGTATAAAAATGCTAGAGAATCCAGATGAAAATTTAATTATAAAAAATTAACAGTACTATTTAGCATTATGAAAACATTTAAACACATTCACTCTTTATAGGATAAATACATTATATATTATACATTATACAGTGTACATACTATATAATTGAGTTTCAGTTTTTATTTTATTCATAGCCTTTAAAAATATGCTTCAATATTACAGTAAAAATGAACTGTATATTTCATAGGGAATCATCTAAATAACTTAAAAATATTACACAACTATTTTCAAGGTTTGGCCATCCCCAATCAGATGACAACACAACTTGGTTCTATCATTTTACTCTTTGTTTGAATGCCTATACTTTCAAAGATGAAGAACTTACTCGAGGAAGTTACTCCAAATACAGAGAAGAACAACTTGAGGGCAGTTTTATGAAATTATTAATTCTTCATATACCGCTTGATGGGATTTTCAGAACAAATTCAGGCATTTAGGAGCAAAAATCTCCACAATTAACGAGGTAAGTTAGATTTGAAAGGCAGAAACTTTCTATACAATTTCATACAACTCTACAATACTATTTCATGCAGCTTAGATGGGAAGTTAAATTCTACCTGCAGTCTCTGTGTAAAATATAAAGATCCTATTTTATTTCAGTTTATCAGTCTGAAAATGGACTCTACCATCAAGACAGTGAAGCTGAGTACTGCCATTTTTTTTCCCAGTAAGAACAGTGTAAAATTATTCCATGGAGAAAAAGCAGTGGAGCATTGCCGTAACATGATAGATTTTAGCATCTCTACTCAGTGCTTGAGCACAAAAGTAACTCCACAGCATTCAGGTGGGCAGAAGCCACAATGAGACATACTGCTGGTAAACAGCTAACCTAACTATTAGTCACAGAAACAACTAGATTAAAACAAAAAAGATTTAGCATCTGTCTATTGCTTACAAAAAGAACAACAGTTCATGGCTTTAAAAAATTGAAATCAACATTTCATTGACAAGTACTTGCATACAGTTCTAAATTTAGCACATTAACCAGATTGCAGAGTCCTAAGTTACTTCTCCAGTGAATAAACAATGGAACTAATCAAGCTGCCAATCCTTTTTCCTAAAACAGGAATATCACATATAAGGCACTACACTCCCTGTAAGCTTTCATTCCTCTCCTGCCAGGTTCATTTTATTATCTATTGTGTTAACTGGCTTCATGCAGTGTTCTGGATAGAGCAGCAGCAGAAGAAAGGATGTTCAAGTAGAATTCACCCACCTGAGCTTCACCTTGTTTTCCAACCAACAATAGAAATTGCAGCTTAACAGAATTGGTCCATCTTTGGTTGATATCTCATCCCATCCATAAACTCCAGCCCAGCAGAAACTGATGGATCTGCCCAAAAATGGACAAACACTGCAGAGCAGAGGGGTGTGAACACCCCAACAATGAGAGAGAGGGAATCAATGTGGTGGAACAAAGTGCAAACAAAGGCTAAGTGAAGAAGGAAACAGGATGAACTACTTTCCTCTATCACTGCAGACCAACAGAATGCTCCATCATGGGCTTTACCTCTTCCATGCACATTAACTGGGCAACTTCAAAAACCTCTTGGATAATTTTTTTGTAGCTGGTAAGGCATTGCCAATTGGGTACAATCATTTCCTTTTGTTTAGTAACAAACATCACAGGATCAGCATCCTTACAAAAACTTTAGATTTTGACCTTAACATCCACAAAATCAGAGTTGTCCTAAACCAGCAAACCTCTAAGCAGCTTACCCCTCAAAAATGCATGCCATGAATACAATCTCAAGAAGGAAACAATGCCAGCTTGGAAATTAGAACATTTGGTTTCAGCTGGAGAGATGCTGTGGCTGGGCACAAATTGAGAGAGATGATACTTTAGCAGGCAGAATTACAGATAGTCATGAGCAAATGATGACAGAAGGTGCAGCAACCATAGGTTTTTGAGCTCATTTAAACTCTTAGAAAATTTTTATCCTTTTAACACTTAAGGAGTTGGGAGCTGAACAGGGCATCTTGCTTTTGAAAAGGCAAGGCTAAGAACTGTCCACAAAATTAAAATAAAAATAATTTCCCACTTCACATCAAAAATGTAACACTTCAAGGAGCAACATACTGAGTTGCATCTTATCCAAAGCTTCAGAAATTCAACTCAAATAAAACCCAATAAGCCAAAAAAAAAAAAAAAGGAGCTCTCAGAGGAATCTTTTCTAGATACAGTAGATACAGATTCTTTGTTTAGCTGCAGAATAATACAGATATTTCCTAGAACTCCGGGGCAACAAACTATTCTTTTTAGAAGTAGCAGAAATTTGAAGGTAGAATTCTGATCTTTCTTAAACCTGCTAGAAATTCATAAACAGAGAGATGGAAATATATTGATCTCTAGCAATAGGGCATCTATTTGTTTTCAAGATACAGGAATAAAGAGCCCTATTACAGAAACACTTATCTTCCCAAAGAAGAAAATAATTAACATTTCTGTATGACAGCAGACAACACCAGCTACTGTCTCTTGTCCACTTATTTGAATCAACTCTTCAGAGCCACTGATGGAAATTCAGGAAGAAAAATCCACTCTAAATATAAAATCCACCTGCACCAGGTTTGATCCAGTATTCAATGTGATCATTGTATTTGAGAATAAACCCTGCAATTTCCACTCAGTCAAGAAGCATTTCCAGGCTATTTTGGAAGAAGTGACTGAAAATTGGCTAGGAAATTGATAGTGACTAGTAATGAAGTTTTTACCCTAGTGGAGAGACCAGTGAGTTTTATAGTTCATTGTAGTACAAATTTTGAGAATTGTGAAAGAAACAGGATCTCAGCAAGTTAATTTCTCTAAACTTTACTAGTTTATATGGCAATTTACCTGACAAAGGAGAACATGAAAAGAAATGCTTGAGGCAGTTCATAAAATGGTAAATTCCCAACAGGTAATGTAAAATATTCCAGATTACAGGTGAAAGTAAATTGAATAAATCTACCATAATTCTTCATGGCTTCAAATATTATTAATTCACTAACCATTAATTATTAATTCACTAACCATTTTGAATCAAAAGTCATGAATTAAAAGATTTACATAGAGATATATTTACTTGTGTGCTACTAAAATTGTAGTCAGAATGAAGAAGATTAAAAAGACAAGAGAAACTTGTATTTTATGGGTTTTTTTCCAGTAAGAAAAGTGAAGCAGTATGTAGAAGATAAGGCTCTAAAAAAATCATCAGATTATATTTTCAAAACAGTATTTTCAGACAATTACAGCCTTGGCTTCATCTGTTGATCCAAATCATCCAGCAAGTTTATACTGACAAGTAAAACTTGTGTTTATTTGCATTTCAAACAGCTAAAAATTAGCTCAAGATGCTATATTTATCTGGATCCTTACATGCAGATTTTAGTGCAGGGCTATTTTGGCCTTCAGAACACAACTCCCTGTTGAAAATGTTAAACAGGAAGTTGGAAGTTCTGTCTGATGAAATTGCCAAGGAACAGAGTTAATATTAGAAGCACTTTTAAACTTTGCTCAATGCTTTTGTTCAAATGAGTTAAGTGAAAATGAATGTAGGCATAGGAAAAGTCAGGTTTGGGTTGCCAAGTTCTCGTGCTGAGAACCAGGAGAGGATGTCCTTTCAAAATGTTTGGCTTGCAGATGCAGAAACACAAATTGCATCAGTTTACACTCAGTTCAGTTTTTCAAGTTTTGTCTCCCACATAATAACACTTGGAATGAGCAGCTGGATCCTGAGACAATGTTCTACAGGAAAATGGGCATTCTCTGCCTGCAATATATGAAATATCCGAATTGTTTCACATCAGACAAGTGCTGAGTTTGTGTTTCATAGCCACACATGTTCTGTAACGGGGTTAGTACAAAAATACTACACAACTATATGAGTTTATCACATGAATTTCAACAACAGAGATCACATAACTCATAAAAAGTCAATTTATATTGGGAGGATGTAAGTCACAATGCTAGCAATAATTTTATATGTGGGAATTATGGCACTCCTCTAACTCCAAATTATTAGATGGTATCTAATGAAACAGCAAGGCAGTCAGAATTGCTCATAGGTGACATAATACCTGTCCAGCAGCCCAGATGACAGGATCTGAACTGACAACACTTTGGGGACAGAGATTCTGGGAGATCAAACTACCTTCCAGCTTGATGAAGAGATGCTGGGCTGAGACAGCCCCATATGATCTGCAAAGTGTGTTTCATGTCAAAGATTGCATTCCTGATGCACAGTTTTAAACAAACACCAATCCTCTCTTAGTTTAGACAGAGGTCAACAGTGATTATAGTTCCTAAACGAGCACTTCTGCAATAATATTGGTATTTTTCGCCTGCAAAAGATTGTTTTGCTTTTACTGTGAGTGATTTAAACACCCCCCAAATCCTTCTGCCTACTCACCTCAAGACTATGATGACACCATTTTAGCCATTTCATTTTGGTGATATATTGAGCCAATTACACTTTTTAGATCTCAAGAACTTGCCTAATCACACTTCTGCTGTTTTTCAAATAAACAAAAGAAGGCTCAAACTCATTATAATTGTCAATTAATTATAAAATAAGGTTTATTACAGCTACTTGCCATTAGCACGAATGACTTTTATTGCAGTATAAATATTAGGATTCTTTGTTATATTTTTCTATCTAATTCATAGTGGGAAAAAACCCTTAAAAACCCCAGAAGAGCCTTTGCTAGAAAGACCCTACAAAAATAAAGCAAAAACTGTATCAAAACAAACAGTGATGGTCACTGTCACCTCAGTAGTCCTTTACCCCCTCATTCTCCTCTTCCCCAAGTCCTGCTCTGGGACTGTCACCCCTTCTTTCTATTCAAGCTGCAATCCATTGGGATTTGTTCTGAAAAAAACCCCACTTTATCAACAGCCCAGTTTACCCAAAGTACATTGATTGATTTCAATCACTCTGAGTGAGGGGCCTTGAAATCAGGTTCTCTACAGAAAATAAAAGTAACTGTTGCATTCCATTCCATTCAGGTTTTCAAGAGAAACACTGATTTTAATCTGTTTTACAGCTAATGTGGCTAATATTTTACAATATATATTAAAAATAGGCACTTTGGTTTAGAACCTTGTATTCTAAACTCAAAGAAAGGGGAAAAAAACCAACCAAAAAAACCCCTCCCAAAATAATTAAATGAGAAATCAGACTATAATTAAGGAAAAAATAAAAAGTGGGGGGAAAAGCAAAATAAGTTAGATTTACGTTAGTTAGTAATCTTACGTTAATAAGATTACTTACGTTAAAACTTACGCTAGTAAGTTAGTTAGTTAGTAACCTTCAATAATGAAAATGGTAACTCTGATTCAAGTGAAGTCTGAATAACTCAATTAAATGCTGGAGCTCCCCTCACAGTGCTATTAATCCCAGAAATCTTTTTCTTCAGAAAAGCTCCTTGGCAGCAGAGCAGCAATGAAACACTTCCATAGAAAATACATAATTTCTGAATATCGGAGTAATTGATTTTAGGTGAACGTTGAATAACAAGTGCCAGCAAATCTGCTCGTAGGCTGGTTTTGCATTTCTGGTTGAAGCACTCAGCACAGATCCGCAGATACTCAGTGGTAGGGACTACACCTGTGTAGCTCTGCCCTCTCCTGGGGCGCCTAACACATGCAGCAGACACTGCAAACACTAGGAAAAATAAATTACTGGGCAGCAACAACAAACCAGGCTAATTCTCTGGAGGTTACAAGCATTGAACTGTCCTACAATCACTCCTCTGGGTTCTGATCCATCACTTGTTAAGTGTTTATGGATAGAAAAGGATCTTTCCAAACACAAGATAAATAAAATCATATATTTACAAAATAAAATAAAACGGAAATTTGTTTTTGCTCTCGCTTCATTTGTAGAAAGATCTTGATTAATTCTTTATTTTATAATCGCTAAATATTTTTTCTCTTAATCCAAACTAAGTTTTTCTGTGTAACCACTATAAATATTTAGCCAGTTTTGAGAGACAACCACATGCTCAGATCTGAGTGACATCTCCTGATTAGGTGAGTTAAAAAGCTGAAGTTTCATTTAATTTGATATTTTATTTTATCCCAGCACTATGATTCTGTCTAGTCATGTTCTTTTTTTTAACGTACTTCTTGTACACATTTGACAAACTCTAGCCTTGCTACCCAAAAGTGCAAACACACAAGTATAAAAATGCTCCTCATTAGTCAAAAATTTTCCAAAAACCTCCCTTGTGGCTTCTGTGATATCTTTTCCACCTCCACCCCCAGAACAAAAATGTCTGTGGAGAAGGAAGAATTGCAGATTGTTTTGCACAATTGGTCCTAGGAAGCCCAGAATCTGCTTTAACAAACTAAGTGAAACTCTCAGATGAGCGCTTCAGGCATTTTTAGGACATTTGTGCAGAGTGAACAATGATAAGGGAAACTGGTCAAAACATTGCAAAATAACAGAAAAGCTCTTACTTTTTAATTTTTTTTTTCTATAAGTAAAGAATTCCTTATTTTCTGTTCCTGCTTCCCTGAAAGTAACCCTACAAAGGGTTCATCTTTGGGCCATGGCCTCTCACAGTGATCCAAAGGTTGCAGCTGAATTTAGAACCTTAACAAGATTTTACGATAAAATAAACATCTGATGTCCCCCCAAAAAAGTTTGCTTTCCAAACAATAATAGCTGGAAAAGTGAAGGAAAGGTTAGAACAAACAAATATTCTTGTGGGCACCAAATAATAAATTTCTTCTCATTTGTAATGCAGGTGCTCTAATAAAATGCTTATAAACAACTAAACAGCTCTCCACAGAGACTTAGCCCAAAGTGTTGGTAGAATCAAAAACTCCAAGTCTGTAGAACCCAGGAAAGGATCAGCTCTAATCTCTCATCCCTCATAGGACTCTCTTTGTTTTTCTATAAAATAGTTTTTGTCTTATCCTTGCCAGAACTATGCTAGCATAGTCTATAAAGGAAAATTTTTCTTAAAAACAATTTATGTCATATAGAGGGGTCAATGATCTTTCCCAGGCAAATAGCAAAACTACTGCTGGAGAGGAAAATGTTTATTTGTACACGTAGATTCACAAGCTACACACAAGTTCTATTGCAGTCAATAACAGTTTTAGAAGCACTGATATAACAATATGTTATAAAATACTAGAATATTTTAACCAAATATTAGGATATTCTAGTTTCCTGATAGTAAGTTTATAATGAATTCATTTCCCATTGAAATTCCAAAAGGGTGATTTTCTTACTCTGCCAACCAAAAAATTGTCTTAACATATAATTAGAATTTATCATGCCAATTTACAGGATTCCAGAATGATTCCACTAATTATGCATCTACCTAATATTTTCCTTTTCTAACTTTGTTACCTTGGCAATTACTGCCTGGAACACTCCGAGTATCCTGCACTGCTGCTCTTACAGATACACTCCCAGAGAGTTTGAACCAAACTGCTCTATTTCAATAAAAATACAGTCACAGAAAAAGTGAGAGGACTTCTCATCTCTTTGTAACTGCACTGCTAGGAGAAAACTCTGTGATGAAGGGAGCAGCAGCCATCGATTTTAAAATCTATCACCCTTACTTGTAAAAGGCCCAAACCTACCTTGGGAACAAAGCAGGCTCCTAAGAACTTTAAACATGGCAGAAAGAAAATCCTGAGATCCAAGAGCTGCCATCTCTTTGCACCTGATTCACATGGTAAAGTCACAGGTGGATCTGAAATGGGCTGTCAAAATCCTCATCATTGCTGAGAACCCTGTTCTTTGTGCTGTCATACTCCTTTCTAGATGCTTGGTGGCACTTGTGGCATCCTGCCACAACCTCGTCAGGCAGGTTCAGATCCACAAACCCTGCTCCCTGGGCTCACAGCTGGCCTGACTGGCAGATCGGAAGCACAGTCTTGCCATTTGGTCTGCATTATTGCTGTTTCACACCTGTGTGAAATGGTCATTGGCACCTAAAACATCCCAGACACGCAGATATTGCCTGATCCTCCAACCTAAAAACTTCAACAGTGAGGTACCATTGGGGAATAGGCAGCTCAAACACCACTCCAGAGGTCTTTTTGTTCTATTTCTCAGTAGCTGTTCATACACGGACTATGTTTCTGCTTGGAAGTGTTTAGATCCGTTGTATAATAAAACGTTCAGCATCTCTGATACATTATGTCTGAATATAACCTGTGTGCCCATGTTCTCCACTGCGATTCTGAACATTCATTAACATTCACAATGCCCTTGGAGGATAAAGACTGTTGTGTTTTACTATTGTCTGTCTTTCAAGGGAGTAGACAGAATACAATAGGTGGGTTTTGGTCCATTTCCCCCATTAATATACTTCTTTCTCCTATAGCTGTACTATTTAAATATTATTTTACTGTTACCTGCTACTTTACCATAAAATCAGCTTATGCCTCTACTGCCTTGAAGACTCAGCAATTGTAGTNAAAAAAAAAAAAAAGGAGGCATTTTATCCTCTTCAATGAGGAAGATTCTTTTGGTGTATGCATTGAAGCAGTAACTCTGTATAGGTGGTAACAGTCTCAGTTTCTCTTCCTGGCAGAGCTTTCTTTCACCCTTTCTCCACTTCCAGTCAATGCTTCTAGCACTGTACAAAACCTTTTCAGTAGACAAGATATTCTCTTAGAGACTTTTCTCCAGTTTTCTTTTATCATTCCCTCTCACTTCTCTGCCTTCAGCAGCTCACTACCTGTTCTGTCCAGGGAAGATCCAGAAACCTCCTTTTGATTTGGAGTTCTTCATCCCAGGATGCCATAACAAATCACAGCTACCTGAGTCTATTCCAAAGAAAAAAAAAACCTGCTACTGCTTCAGTCTGAGAAAGCCTCTCAGAAAAAAAACTGCTCCTTCCAGCTGCCTTCCCCTATAAAGGGTCTCTAACAGCTCTTATCCACTCACAGAAGATTCAGCTCTCTGCATTTGATTTATTGAGAAGAATCTAGGCTTTAACAAGAGGTGAGGTCTGAAAGTCAGAAGGTACTTTCTGTCAGTCTTTTGTCAGAAGGAAATGCAGCAATTTGAGATCTGAAATTCTGACATGGATGTGTCTACATCTGTGCTCTTCAGCAAGCTGAAGTGCTCCTTGCCTCCACCTGTTCTGTCTTTAACAATAAGCAATAGTACACATAGTAATGGTTAGTGGTCACTGCTGGTTATTTAATCCCAGCATAGCTCTGAACCTGCATTGTTTGCTCTAAACCTGCTGCTTTCAAAAGGGATTGCAAATCTCAATCAAAATTAAAAGAGAAAGAAAAAAGATTCTTCAGGTTTTCAGGTAAAAACTCATCTTTACAAAAAGTGTGACACAGCCATAATTGCAGCAAAAGACTCCCAACACTTATTGAGTGAGTGAAAATTAAAAGTTTTGATTGAAGAGTGTTTTAAGCAATCTTTCCATATCTATAACCTAATTTGTTCATTTTATGCTTATGACAAAAAAGAGAGATATAATCACTTGGCCTTTGGGGGTTAACAGAACCCTTGTGACTACTTGTAACCATGGAAATATGAAGAACTACTCAGAGCACAACATCAAACTAACAGAGGTGCTGGGAGACAGAAAATAGATATATGATGAATTTGCTACACATGAAAGCCCATTGAATCTGTACCACCTGCATTAACAACATAAAAAACAAAGTCACAAAGCTTTTTAACTGCTTAAAAGCATATGGCATTTACCATGGCTTCTCACAGAAAATAAAGGGAAATGCCTTTAAAGGTTTGTTTTGAAAGCACTAAGTGCGCCTGGACTGGTTTAAAAGCAGAGACAAGTAAGAGGGAAAAATGGTTATTATGTGAATAGCAAGAGTAACAATATGCATGAAAAGACTGAAAAAGGCCCCTTTGAAAAAGCGGGGTTTCCATGGACTAGGATTGCAGCTTTGGAGATTATGCAACCCATGGCCAGTGACATATGAGCTAGCCTGCACCAAGCGCCATCAATAGTGTTTTCTCATCCTCTGCTGGCAGCCCGAATTTAACAGACACAGAAATACCTCAGACAAGCAAACACTTACCTGATGATTTATTGACCTATCTGCCTTGTTACAATAATAAGATGTGCATATTTAACTGCCTTCCCTGTGACAACCCAAGCAAGAAAACACTGTTTAACCAACCACAACTCCAGTCCTCAAACAGAGCCATCCTCAAAACGAGACACCTCTGGAGAAAAACACATGCATTCCTTGTTGTACTAAGCAAGACATGACCAACAACAGAAGAAAAATCCCTTAAATAATACATCTCAGCAAACTACAGCTTCTTGAAAGATAAAATAATTAATACAATAAAAAAACCCTACAACATATGTGCACACTGTGTACATTATCCAGGTGCAGGATGACTCAAAGAGCCAAAATTTGCCAGCACAGTCAAACAGACACTCTCTCACTCCTGTAGCTTTGGCACCATCAGACAAACTACTCAGATCTCACTGTGTGACCACTTTCTTTTCTTTAGCACACGGATAACTACAGAACCAGATCTTTCTTCCAAGACTAATTGTAGGTCAAGAGTGAGACATTCTGGGACTATGTTAGCTGAATTTAATACACATTTACTGTTTCTCACAGCTATGATTTGTTCATCATGCCACCATCTATTTTCCCTATTTGCCACAATTGTTTTTCAGGTCTTCATTAAATTTTAAACTCAGGATCAGGTTAATGCCATGAAAAATTAAGATACCATCTGGACAACATTTTATTGCAATTTCTTTATTGTTTTGTTTGTACTTTCAGTTTCAGAGCTACCTTGCATATCTTTGCAGAAATGCTGAGTTAGGTTACATTCATTACACAAACCCACAGATTGTTACAAAAGCCAAATGGATTCCATAGGGTTACACAAGATACATAGAATGCATTTCTAGTGTGCCAAGAGAATCTTGGCTACCCTTCATACTTCCAATAAGTGTGTGATATTTTTTTTAGTTATATTTGGGAACTCATTACTTTTGAGAAATACCAAATGTAATAGGTAGAAATGTCTGAATATAGGCCAAGTAATAGAAGTCCATGGTTTTTTATTAGTGCAAAATCTTTACATTGGCCAATTAATATAATTATTGATTAACTCACATTATTATTTGTGGTGTTTTAGCCTTTTACCCTCTGAACCTCAAGCTAGTACCTAAAATCACAAACAAAAAAAAAAAAAAGTGAAAAAATAACTAGGTTACCACAACAGAACACCAGCAAAAAGAGCAATGATTTTCATTTTTATCTTGTATTTCCATGGAGAATCTTGAGAGAATTTCAAAATATTGAAAAGAATTATTTATGTTGTTTCATGCCATCAACATAATTGTGACACAGCATAAGGATTGTGGAAGCAAACCTAAGGTAACTCAAAATAATTGGCTACCCCAAGCTGCTACTTCCACCTTGGAATTTGAATTAATTAAAAGATCAAGACTAAAACAACAGTAAAAACCTGTCACATACCTAAAAGGATTACCCTCCTGAGAAGTCAGGAAAGAATTTTAGTGTAGATTTTCTTTCCACAGAAGGAAGAGAGCTGTAGGTATCACAGCAAGGCTGGGCTCTCTGGCCGAGGAGCCTGCAGGAGCATGTGAGGAAGCACAGAACAGAGTTTTATTTTGCTGGGTGGTGCACATTTGTCTGTCATTAAGCTGTTAAGACTCCCCTGTAATCTCGTGCATCGCTTCTCGATCTCTGTTTCAAACATTGGTTCATGGGACATAAAGCTTATAAATAAACAACTTCCTGGAGGTATATCCAAGGAAGCAAAGACATTGACAGGGAAACAAACACAGTAAGTGCATACACAGAGTATCTTCAATTTCACTGGCATTATGTGAAAATCATTGAAGTAATAGCAATTAGACATAAAACTGCCTACTGGCATTTTTTATTAAAAAAAATGCATGGCTTTATTCTTCAAAATATGTTGATTAACATATCCTAGAGAAATCTGTAGCACTCAAAGCAAGCCATAATCCTCTGCTTAGACTGTACCACCTGCCCTGCCCTGGGCTCCTGGGGCAGCCCCTCATTTATCTGGCAACAATGACTGTTTCAGTCATGCTCCCCTCACACCCTCTGACTCCATGGTCAAGCTGCTGTGTCACATTTTCAAGAAACATCAGCAGGACTGACTTAAGAACAGTGTGACTCTGGCCCAGCTGGCCCTTCCATGCCCTTCTTGTCTCCAAGCACCTGTTCACGGTGAGGGGATAGGTTTGTGTTATGTTTAAGATAAACAGTGTAACAGGTCACTTTGATGATCGCCTTTTTGCTCATCACACTGAGAACTACTGGGGTTTTTTTTCAGAAGTAGAAAGAAAAAATAATCGTTCACAAAGCATAGAATAATACATTATATGAGTCAAAATCATTCTATAAAGGCCCTAATTTTCATGCTTGTGGTCACATATGGGAATATAAACATCACATAGATATCAAAGAAATGCAAGAATAGTTCACATTTATGCCACTCCCAATGATGTGCAAGTAATTAATAAGCAGATTCATGAAGCCACGGGGTGGGTGTGGAAAGAGTGGGGCCTGTATCAGGTGTGGGAGGGAGCTTTGTAGCTTTACTTCAAGTTCAAACTGTTTGTGCAACTGCAGGAGAAACGAGTGTGACATTGGTGTTTAAGATATCAACAAGCAATTGAAATCTTCGTGACAAAACACAATGGATGCCAGGTCACTCATGTGGGAAACAAAATGTGTGAAGAATGGTAGCTTTCCACCTTAACTAGGCAAGTTTTACTGCTGAGAAGAGTCAAATCACCCTTCCAGCATCTGAAGTCATCAGTGGGACTTCCTGACACATCTCCCTGTTTCCAGTTCATATCCCCTAGAGCTTCAGTTTCCAGTTCATATCCCCTAGAGCACAGCTCCTGAGCATGCAGGTTAGGTGATGGCACCAGGGCCCAGGGGCTGCTGGGGCCAAGGCAGGGTGTAAAAACTGGGATTCAGAGAAAACATGGCAAGGGAGCTCCACTGCATGCTGGGCTCCAGGCTCCAGTGCCTACCACCCCTGAACAGTGCCTTATTTTGTCCTTTCTCCCCATCGGCCTTTTTCCCAAGAATCTCCAGGAAGAGGCAACTTTAGCTTCTCTCAGGACTGTTTTGTCATTTGTTTACAACTGACTGGGATTTGAAATCCACAAAGATGGAAAAGACTTTTCTTTTTGCATGAACAGATAGATTAAGTCCTAGGACTTTATGGCAAGAGGCAAACTACTTGATAGTTGTTGGATTTTGGAAATAGGTTGCAACTCGGCATCCACTTCATCCTTCCACAAAGTAAAGGTTTCCAAGTGAATCTAAATAGTCTTTGTATATAATTATTAATACATACCATCTTTTCTGTTATTTGTGTTAGTTGCTGGAATTTATTCCCAACATATGTTACTATGGATTCCTTTTCGTTGCCTTTTGCAGTCACTGAAATGGCACATCCATTTTTTGACATATGCTGCATATATATTTTTTGATCACATCACCAAAAAACATCCCTTTAATACTGTTGATACATTGACCATTTTTTAACATGAAATAGACAGAAAATGCCCATGAGGAAAGACAAGACACTAAGATGAAATATGAGTGACTGAGCACAAATATGAGAATAGGTTTTACAGGATTATGTTAAGTATCCTTTAGATTGTAAAGATGTCAGCTAACGTAAAACTCTAATGTACCAGCTGCTGTCCAAATAGATCACAAAATGAAAGTCCTCATGCTGAGCAGGGCTTAAAATAGAGCAGCTGATGAGTAAGACACTCTCTCTTATATAAACTTCACATTACATGCACTAAGACATTTCATTGTCAGATATTCGTGGGGTTGCTATTTTCCATGAAAAATCTGCAGCGGAACAAAAGCATCGAGCTGTTTCACTTCTCAAGCTCCAAGATTGTTATTTTCATGCCTCACAGAAACTCCCTTCCAGTCTGCTTTGTGATTCATGTGTTTAGCTGAATAACTTTCCTGGAACTCAGAACAAGAGGGAAACCTTCCCTAAGTACTTCCTGTCTTTCTACATGTACTAATAACAAGACGGAGTCCTCCCACCTTTCCCATTTACAACACTCCAGGCACACCTACTGCTTGATATACTCATAAGCCTCAAAATTAGTCTGCTTTTGCTCTGGTTTTTAAATAGCAGCTTTTTCTCTAGCAACAAAACTGGTTTTTGTCTAACATTAGTATGTACCAAAGCAGTATTAATAGATTGCTTAATTAATAGACAATGGAGAAGTCGTAGCTTGGTGAAACATGGAAGAGCTCTTTCCCTTTTTCCTGTCTACAGCCACTCATGGCTTTGAAAGCATCTTAATCTCAAAACCCTGGACAGAAAGATGTAATGCTGACATGAAGAACAACCGATGTCATTTGTTTAACCCTGAGAGCTTGCAGGCCTCACTGAGAACAAGCATAAAACCAAGGCTGAAATTTGACTGTGTAAGAATGAAGCAAAACCTCCAGAATAAGTATATTTACAAGATGAAACACAAGAAAATAAAGTCACTGTCTCACTGTCCTATTATAACCTGTCAATCTGGAAATCCATTCTCCCAGCATGGATTGTTAAGCTCCTACCAGAGTTATCAGCACTAACTGAAAAGAGAATCAAGCCCCTAACTTTTATAGTTTGCAAAGCTTCTTTTCAAAATATGCCCTAAGCCTCACTATTTCCTTGTGAAGGTAAAATGTTTTGTGTAACTGACATGGAAAACCAAGTGGAGGTGCTGAGTGACTCCCTACACACTTTAGAAGGCTGTCATGAATTGCTCCAGTTCTAATTGTGGCTTAATATATGGGTGTAATCCTGACCAACTCATTAATCTCCAGGCCTGTTTTTCCAATCTGCAAAAGGAGGATATTATACTCATTTAATTAATACAGTCTGTGACTGTTTAGTTTAAAAAAAAAAAAAATTAAATGGCATTTACAATCCCAGCTATATTTTTCTCTTCAACTGTTTCTGCTTCTTGTTTACCCTTTAGAACAAGCAAATTGAGGCTGGTTGAAATCCATTCTCAGTTCATTTCAGTACCAAAAGCAAAAGTTTTTCTGTTTAATAGACCTTAGAAAATTTTAAGACCCCCTGCCAAGAAAAGGCAGCAAAACTCTACCCTGAATCTTAGTGTCCTCAGTAAATCCTGAAAAAACACTGTCAGCAATTTTTAAGAGTGTCTTTGGCCCAGTTCTCTTCTAACAAAATGGCTTCTAGAATTCTCTATATTTTTTGTGGAGGGAGTGAAGAATCTCACCACAGCTAACTACAGGCTTGTATGTGATGCATTAAAAAATGTAAGCAATAAATATGGTGTTGACTCAAAATTACTCCAAGAATGAATGATAAATAAAACTCTAGGAAAAAATTTTTCACAAAATCCCAGGAAAAAAAAAAAAACCAAAAAAGTCGTTATTTGAAAAGGCCGTAGCCTTTTGAATTTTCAACACAATTTTATATTCACTAAAATTTTCTTAACATATTTACAGTTTACGATGTCTTCTTCAAGTTCAGACTTCCAGACTCTGAAAAACAAACTGAATTCCATATATTTTTAATGAAGTAAAAAACTCTGAAGTGCTTTAACCTTCATTAAGGTCAAATCCAGATAAAGATAAATTCTTTGTCCTGAACCTTCTGTAAAGGTTGAAAATATTTTGCAAAGAAGTACGTAGAATTTCATGATTCCCTGGCTTTAGCCCGATTTTCCTCAGATTCTTCTTCCTGTTCCTGCTATGCTGCCAGTGGATTGTCAACTCCTGGGAGTTCCTACTGAATATACTGAATATTCCCTGAATATTAATTGGTGTTCTCTGAGACCACAGTGCTGAAATCAATGGACTGGATAAGGATCTTCTCTTTTTGCCTGGAACAAGCTTTTTGCCCTTTAAATTATGATAAAGGCCAGGAGGAAGAAGAATGTGTTTTTAAAAGCTCAGAAGGAAGAGGGCACATGAAAAAGTCAACATTTATTGCTTTATATTTATGAAATTAATGCTGAAATGTGGAAACATTGTGGTAGGAAGTGCACCCTTTAAAGCAGCAAGTGTTTATAAAAACAAAAGCAGGAAAACCTAATATTCTCCTGACTTAGGTTTTTTGAGTTATAACTCAAGAATTTGATGAACTGGGAAAAGAATGAGTCTGCAAGAGCCTATTTTGATAAAACTTTTATTTTGAAGAGGTCTGAGCCAGCCACACAGGAGCTGGGACAGACTACAGCAGATCATCATGGTGAGATGTTTTGCACCTGTCTGCAAACAATCCAAGCCCCAGTTTGCAGCTTCTTCTGCCCTGGCAGTTGGCTTGAGGCAAGGCACCAGCTCTGTGTAACAGGGTCAGAAACAGGGCTCAGTAAGCTCTGGGGTTTTAATGTGCAGACAGAACAAGAAATCTCAATGATTTTCTGTGAGCTTTGACTTCTGCTGTAGGTAGGATCATAGCTTATAAGTCCAGAGACAAATGGAGGAAGAGGTTGGATAAAAGGGTAGGGCAGGTTAATTAATATTGCATGGATGAAAACCTATAAACAGACAGCAGCTGGTTAAAATGCTCTAAAGCAGCTGGATCCACAGCTAGGTGCTAAAATAGATATCCTATCTTGCACATATTCTGGAAGACGTTAAAAAAATAAACACATATAATTCTATCTCCAAACCATTTCACAAAAATTCCCGCTCCAAAGACTCAGAGATCTGGGTCCTCTGTGGCTCTAACCGTGGTCCTGGATCATGTTTGAGAGAAAACACAACTAAAACATCAAAGAACTAATTTGGTTGGTTACTTCTGAACATCTGTGGGCGTTCCGGAGAATATCAAGACTGCTTGAGGGCAATCCCTGCCCAAAAAACCACAAAAAACCAAAACCAAACCAAAACAAACCAAACCAAAACAAAACATTAATCAGTTTTTGGGTTATCAGCTGAGAAACCAGATTCCTTTTTCTGCAGGGAAATACTTATCTAGATTTTAAAACTTGCAGATTCTAAAGTGAAGCCAGTGATATGGCCTTATCATACCTTAGGTAAGCTGCATTTAATGGAGATCATATCTGCCCGTTTCTTGACACAAAGTCAAAACCCTAAAACACTGAAAGTTTTTACTGTAGCATTCAAATGTGAATACAGTAAAAAAATTAAGCTGGAACATGAGCTACTTTTCCCAATATTCTATTAATGAACCACAATTTTCAGTACAACTGCCACATAGCACACCCTCTTCCTGCTTTTAAATTGTCATTTTAAGCCAAAAACGACTGTAAATTTTGGTGTTTAAAAATGGTGTAACCATTAACATATTAAGATAGCTAAGGAGGCAGTTAACATTCTGCCTAAGATCTAATTTACTACATTCTTAGAAAGAAAAAGCTTAAAATCTGAAATTCAGTCATGTGAGAGTTGTCCGGATGAGGAAATGCTTCTGCTTTTGTACCAGACACAAAAGCACCTGAGTACCCCGAGCTGAGCACACAGCTGAGCTGGTCTGCCCAGCACCTTCCAGGATTTGTGGGGTGCTCTGCTTCAAGTGCAGCCTCGAGTACCGTGCAAGGAGAAAAGGCTCTCCCTTTGGTCAAGCCTCACCTCTTCTGTTGCCTTTCATCCCTTGAAATGTGTGGCAGAAGGGTAGTGCAAACTTTTTTGGCGTCAGGGGCTGAACTTAGGTCTTGTCTAAAACTGTCATCTCTTCACCTTTAAAATTTCAAGGTATAAGATGCCTGATTCACCTACAGATAGAAATTCCCTGCACTGACCTGACAATCTGTTTCAAGGGACGTCACAGAACAGGACTGATATATATCATCATATGGTGAGATTGGGAATTTGATTAACCAGATGCTGTTATTTTCTTTAATATCTCATGAATAGAAACCACGGTGTAAAAACAACTCAAAACAATTGCTCATTGGGAAATCTGACATATGGCCTGCTAAGCTGCTCTCCTACAGAAATAGCCTAAGATCATTACTCTTGGCACCGCTCCCTACAACAGGCACCGGGCTCATTAAAACAGACAGTATGTGATTGAGCCCATAAGGAAGATTGTTTCTACAGATGGATAGAAACAATGAGCAAAACTACAAAGGCTGAGTTGAAAGAAGTAGTCAAGGAGACTTCTCCACCTCCTTAACTTCTGTGCGCTAAAACAAATCAAAGCAGCACCATTTTGCTGGAAATAAAAGGATGCATCTTCTCCTCTCTCTTCACGGTGTACATTTCCATCCTGCTAATGTACGGTATTTCATTTAACGCGTTCTGCTGGAGGGTTGCTCCCTCCAGAAAGGAGCAGGAGTATCCTGATGTGAACAGGGAGTTTGTATCCAGCAGGGGACACTTGTTGCCTGCGTTTAGTCCCCACTCAATGAGGTGGAAACGAGCTGTTCACGCTGTCCCGGGCTGAGCCCAGCCCGGCCGTGGTGGGTTGGGATAACCACGACCAACGCCGTGCCGCAATCCTGCTGTAATCCACGCTTCCCTGGAGTTTCTTACACTAGGAAACGTAACCCGAACCTCTGGGACGCGGCACCACAGGACAGGAAATGTTAAAACAATTAAGATGGGGCAATGATAATCTGATGCAGCCATCACGCAATCACGTCCAGCAAATGCTTGCATTTGAAAGCAGCTCCGCCGTGATTATGTTGTTGCAACACATCCCCTCTACGCTGCCGTGCGGATTGTCTAAATTTAGACTAGAACACGGTTCGGTAGATGGCTTTACCGCATTCCACAGCTGCCCTCTGGCACATGCCGAACAGAGCCGATGCTGCGAGCAACTCCGGCGCTGTGCGACCGCGCTGGGAGGCGACGGAGCCTGGTCAGTGACAGGGACGCTGTGCCAGCATCACAGCCGTCCCTCCGAGCCGGGCTGGCGGCCCGGGGCTCAGAGCCGCGGTGGCTGACACCACGGAGACCTCGGGCAGCGCGGGCCGGGGCCAAAGGGCGCACGTGTCGAGGCCCAGCGCTGGCCCTGAAGGCGGCTGGGCGGTCACCCCACGGCGCCGGCTCCCTGAGGCACCGGGGCGGCGCGCGGGGCCGGGCCGGGGCCTCGCCGCCGAGGGAAGGAAGGAGACGAGGCCCGAGCGCGGCGGCCACGCTGGGGCGGCGCCGCATGACCTTCACACCT
>VXBQ01015061.1:122911-139928 GCA_013400175.1 Phainopepla nitens | reverse complement strand
AAGAAGAAGAAAGAGGAGAAGGATCACAATAAGAGCTGTTCAGAACAGACACCCAGACAGCATGTTTTTTCCTTGCAGTAAGCCTTGGAAATAAAAGGTTGCAAAACCCTTGGTACCTCCTGCTGAGAGTTTTCACACTTTAAAATAAAGCTGCCAGAGACATAAGCAATTTTGTGTTTGGTTGAATTCTAAATGTCAATATTGCTGTTTACTACCTCTTGAAGTAATGAATTGCATCTAAGGTCCAGCAGCTCTCACTGGCCCTATTGATTGAAACCTGAGTAGTGATTCACTCTTTCTAAGTCACCTGTTATCCCTTTATACAGTGACCTCTGCCTCCACACTTGTAGTTCTGCTGCTTTTGAAGCATGTATCTAGTGAACATGCCTTCAACATCTTTTCCATCCAATTAAAATTCCTTGCTATCATTCCTTTTTATCTAGTGTTTGTAATTGGATTCCCAGTTTCTCAATTTTCATGTCAGCAAGGGGGAAAATGATAGCAAGTGCCTGATAAAAAAAAAAAGTTATGATTTAATTCTGTTAAATGGTTTGTTCTTTCTTTAGCTGAATTTCTCAAGTGAAATTGCTTCTGCAATCATACTATGATTTTTCCACCTGTGTTCTCCACTAGACTCTGAGATTTCTTGGCCTGTTTCAGTCAGATTTGAAGACAGATTTGTAGGTCTCTGGTAATATCCTGATGATGCTACATTTCCAAGAGCTACAGAATTTTGAAAACTGGCTAGAGGAGGTGAACCTGGAAGTGTTCAAGCCCAGGCTGGATGAGGTTCTGAGCAACCTGAACTAGTAGAAGGTGTTCCTGCCCAAGGCAGGGGGTTTGCATCTTGGGGTATTTCCAACCCAAGCCATTCTATGATCCTGCAATTCTATGACTCTGTGGTCCAATAATCACACATAGTAAAAACCTGTGCTGAGTGAGCAGATATTTACCAGTCTGGGTAGCCAGATGTCGGTGGGGACATTTCCACATCCCCAGCAGCACACAAGCTGCTTTTTCCCAGGGCAGAGACACACATGGAAGTGGGGCTGGAAGACATCACAGCTTTCCATCATGCAGGGCACAGAGTAGAGGAAACGAGGAACCACCCAAACTGTGTAGGAAAAAGACTTTGCTAATGTCACTCATTGCTCATTAAATATCTTGGGGTTTTTGAGGGCACTGTTACAGCCTGGTCAGTTGTTTTCAAAGCTGCTTGTGTCCTGAGTATCTTCTGTTTTCATGTTACCAGCAGTTCATGGAAATATACTCTGGCAGAATCTTGTGCACCAAGATCAATATCAGAGGCAGGTGAAATACATCACTTTCTGGAGGTGCCCATGGAGGGCCTAGGTTAGTCTGGATGCTTGTATCCTGCATGGTTGCCTTCAGGTGAGATGAGTTGAGGCTTAATTGGCCAGGGTTTTGTTATTGCTGAAAACATGAATCTGAACAGAGCAGAACGTTTGTATTGACCCATAACACAGTGATTTAGTTTACACTGACTCTACCAGACTATTTTTCCCTTTATACTCTGAGATTTTTTCTTTGGTAGAACTTCAGGAGTGCTCAGAAGCCAGCAGTCTACAAGCTGTGCCACAAATATTTAGTTACAGAAAGTGTCCAGTAAGTCTGGTGTTACAGTTAACCTCAGATAGTCTCTTCCTTGATTGATATTCCAAATTCTTGGTCAAGAATCCTTAGGTGACATCACCAGTGTGGAATAACAAGACAGCTATTTTGTTAGGCTATTTTTTTTCTCTCATCCAGTAAAATAACACAGTCAATAAATTCTTGAAGTCAGTAATATTCAGCATCAGCAGCACACTAGCACATCAATTAGGAAATTATTTTAAAATTAACCACAAAATCTATTTGATAACCATTCACAGGATGCCAGGAAGTAGGAGTTCCAAATGTGATGGAACAGTTGTGACTACGATTGCAAGGAGAAGACAAATATTTTGCAAGCCTAACCCGTTTGCTTAAAATAGTGCGAGTCATTCTTCTTTCCTCTCAGGCAAGGTACTGTATAGCCTGTGGATAATGGAAAAGTAAAGTTAATAGGACTAAATGTTAAAAAAAACCTAAATAGCTGTAACTTGGTAAATAGGGATACAGAGCCAGATAATTGTCTGGAAGCATCTTAAGGAAGGGATAAGAATAGTTTCTAGGTGTTCGGGGGAGTGTAATTAGATATAATCGGATGAAATTAGGCAATGGAAAATATTAGGGAGGAATATCCTAATGAAAACTTCATCCAAAACCTGGCATAGACTGCAAAGGGAGCTTGTTGGAGAAAGCTCTGTCTCTCAGGTAAAAATGAGTGGAAAGAAGAATTATGAAAATGCACTGATTCTGCACTGGAAATGTGATGGGAAGATCTTCAAGAGAGTTTCAGTTTTAATTTAATCTAATCCCATGTATATTGCCTTGGTGTACCGGTAAAATGGAAGGAATTTCTTTGAAGACAAGTTTAAGTGTCTCTTTAAAGAGAGAACCTTCAGAAGCTTTATTATCATATCTAGACTCTCTAAGCACTAATTTTATATCACACAATTAAAAGTCCATAATCAAAAGCAAGTTTCTCCAGAACAATGTTCCTGGGTTTCTGTCCCTGGGAGGTATCAAGGCCTCCTTCCTTTTCCTGTTATCACTTTTTTGTGGGGACGGTAGGGAGGGTGCACTTTCCACCCTGGTTCTCTAAAATAAGATGGTAAATGGATGGTTTTCACTGTTTCACTGTTGAGCCTCCAGTGTGCATGTCAGTTCTTGTAAGGTGGTCCACATTTCTGATATCGATGTCATTCTACTAAATTTTATGCATTGTATATCTCAACTGTATTGCAGGCTTGGGCATGGACAACTTGTCTTCTGCATATTTTGGATAAATTTTATTTATCCTGAACATAATAATCTGGATGAAACAGCCAAGCATTACTGAAATTACCCCTCCATTAGGATACTGCAATTTTCTCTCCCTTCATAACTCTCTGAAGATCAGGTTATACCCTTAACTGGATTTCAGGTTGGTCCATATAGAGCTGTTCCTGGAATTAAAAACTCCACTTTACCTTTTCTGCCTCCATGCAGTCACAGGTCATGCTGTGGAGAAAGCTATGCTATGTGAGTGAGGTTCTATCTATCACATGTCCTGGTTCTATTCATCCATTCTCTGCCTGTCTTTCCTTTTGTGCAGAACCTGTTTATGTTTTCCCCAATCAGATAAATGTGGGGAGCAGTCAGTGAATAAAAGATTCAATTTCTCAAACTTCTTCTCCCTACAGAGTCACAGTGACTCACTTGCAGAGTTATGGCTCATGCTTACAGTGTCAAGAGAAGAATTTATTCCCATCTGACTGTTTTTTGAAGTAAAAGCGAGATAAAATCATTGCAAAAGTATTAGGGAACAACAGAAGACTTTAAGCAGCTCTGTGCTGAGAACAGCCAACCAACACAGGTTTGAAGGGAGCCATCCACTTAACTGGAGATGAATGTTTGCAATTACAATAACTGGATTTAATTATTACTTAACATACTCAAAGTACATTTTGCTTCATATAGGAGATTCTCTTAAGATGATTGCAGTGCTAAATGTTCTGATTGAATAGAAACAAGACACAGAACCATTTAAAATCCAAGATAACAATGTGCCACAGCTGAGATTATATTTATTCCTCAACATTTTCTGATTCTGCAAAATGTTTCCTTTTGTCTTTAAGACAGCAGACTTTGTATAGTGGTAGGGGGTTACTCACTCTTGAATTATTGCAGTGTACAGGTTCGCAGATATAAAAATGTATTTTATTTACATTTGTTAGCTGCACTGTGATTTTACACTCTAGTGAGCTCTTTCCCGTCTCCGAACTCAAAAATTTTCCCTGCCTAAGTATAGGCACTGAGGTGACCTATGATCCTTTCAGAGTTCAACTGTACCTTTCTGCTGAACACAATTAATCCATAGTGGGGATCAAGGTTTGGCCACAAATACTTCAAAGCAGAGAGATTAATCAGGATAATGAATCCTCTTTCCTCATCTCACCTCTGTACATGCAGGATGTGAGCATCAACAAAACTCATCCTTTTCTGCATCCAGAAAATGCAGCAGCTGCTGTAGCCTCCAACAACCTCAGCTCTCATGAAGGCTCTTTCAAGACCTTCCTTGCATTTTAAACTCTGCACCAGATCTGGAGAACATTTCTTAGAAGCCAGCTTGAACTCTTCCTAGGCAATTTTGAATCACAGCAGTCTCTTTCTCAGCTGTCTCACCATCACAGGCTCTTGGCAACTCAGTGTCTGGGTGAGAGGCTGGTCCTTCCCAAGGCTCTGGGGCCCTGAATGTAGCAGAGCTACTTCCAGAAGAGTGCTATGCAATCTCTCAATCCAAGTAATTGAATTTGAGTACACATAGAAAATACACATCAAATCAGACAACCCAGTGATACAGTCAGAATAGCAGTGAGGACTTATAGATAAAGGATTATGTTATTGGGTTGCTCTTTTATTTTGATGCCCTGTTTAGTTACCAATTTGTTCTACAGTATTTCAGTCAGGTCTACAGCAAGCTTCCTGAAGGGTTTATTCTAAAAAGTAATGCAATTTGAAAAGGTAGAAAATCACAGAAAACTCATTTAGTTTCACTCATTGTTGCTAGTTTGCCATTCTACATTGATTTTTCTCCTTCCTATTATATGTGGACTATGTTCTCTAATGGGTTTACAAGTCTACTGATTAATGTGAGTAAAAATAATACTTACTTTATTGAAGGGGTAAATAATGTCTTAACTACTTTGCACCCTACAGCTCTTTCAGAGAACTAATCTGACATGGCACTATCACAATGACTTCACCTGCCTCCTTTCCAAAGCCCCTTAAAGCTTTTTCGTTCATTTTATTCTCATTTCCTCTGAATATTTGCTCAACACTTTTTAAATGGATTTGCTTTCACAGTGACTACACCTTTTGTGTGCAAACATTTCAATATCCATCTTATCCTGTTGGGAATATTTACAGAAAGGGAATTTTTGAGTCACTATACAAATATTGAAACAATGAATTTAAATTCAAGGCACAGATATTTGGGGCAGAACTGCTACTGAGATTATCTATAGTAGGCACAGGATAAAGTTGCTCATGATCATTTCAAAAAGTCATTGATAAACTTTAATCCTGCTCCCACCACCTATTTCCTCTTTGTGGTCAGGGCTGAGTTTAGCACATTTTTTCAGCTTCTTGAGCACCCCAGTGACAGCTTTCCTGGTGTGTTTCTATGTCCCTCAAATGATCAGATTAGTTCCACGCACCAATACTTTTAAGTTCCACCAGTTTTCTTAGCCAAGACCATTGCATCCAGCAGATCCAGGTAATTCCTACTAACCAGGGTGGTTTGGGCTGGGAGGGACCATAAAGCCCATCTCCATCCAACTCCCTGCCATGGGCAAGGACATCTTCCACCAGACCAGGGTGCTCCAAACCCTGTCCAGCCTGGCTCTGACAGCCACCACCTCATCCCTTGTCTCTCCATCCTCCCCTTCAGAGCCGACACTCCCCCAGCATGAGCACATGTATTTTTTTCCAAAAGAACAGTTAATAGAAGGGTAGAAGCTAACAGCAAATTGAGGAATGTCAGGGGTCCTTTCATTAGAATTGCACAGCTGGTTAGAGGTAACCAAACTAGTCAAAACAGATTTATCTCAGGTGGTAGAAGCAGCTGAGTTATTTCAGTGATGAACTCCAGGCAGGATAATTAATTTTGTCTTTCAGACTTTGCAGAGATTGGGGCCTCTGGTAACCAGGCTGGGATGTTTACAGTGAAGTAAAGTACAACTGCATCGTGACTGTGCTGGAGGTGCTTTGCTTGCTTCAGCAACTGCAAGATGGTTTCTCAACCAGAAACCAAATGCCACAATTTCCATACCCTGGTACTGCTACCCTGTCTCCTGAGAAGAATATCACACATAATTTCTGGCTCTTCCTCTTATGCCATCCACTCAGCCTTGAGCCCAGGAGTTCATGCCAGAATTTTGGCAAGCCCAACAACACTTTCGTTGTTAGTCAGCATTGACACCTTTTCTCCAAACATTAAATCTGCAGGGAAATTGAAGCTTTTTCTCATTTTTTTTCTTTTTTTTTCCCCCCTTCTTAAGTGTCATAAGGAAAGATGGCATTTATAATGCTGTGAGATGAGGAAAGGTTAGTATAGTTGAATCCAATATGAGGTAGCTGGAAAAACATTCACACTTTTTTTTCCTGTTTTTGCAACATTTTAAGGATGTGTTGACAAATATGACAAAAATCACTAAAATCACTCAGGAGTCTGAAATCCTTTATTAAATGTCATCTTTTTTCAATTTAAAGCATTTTAATTTCAACAATATCATAATATTTTTGCACTTAAAACCTCAAACCTCATATCACACTAAAACTTTTTTTTCTAAGCAAATAATGGTAGGCATTTTAGGAAACTCTTCTTTATCTCAGTTGTTTAGGGTCTTTTATTTATTTTGCTTGGCTTCTTTTTGTCTTTTAATTATTTAAATGTTGTAAAAATTTCTATCTCTCTTCCAAAGAGAGGGGAAAGTATTGATCATAGGCTATAGAGACAAATTGCCTCTTTCCCAACATATTAGTTAAAATAAAGGGAATAATGATAAAGAATGGAGGATCTCAGAGATGCTACCCACAGTTTTTTAGGACATGCACTTGGTTAGAGGTCTTTTTAGGAGAAAAACCTCATTCAGAGGATATCTGTACTTTTATTCATTAGAGAATGAAAATTTAGAAAACAGGGATTTTTAAAGTGGCATTACTTGCGGAACTGAAAAAAAAAGTCATAATGAAAATTAGATGGGTTTCCTTTTTTGTTTGATTGATATATAAATAATACAGTGGTATACTGACAAGAGATTTTTTTCTTTCTGATTCACCCTATTGATAACCTAGGTGAGAAGGCTGATGGCAGTGACAACTCACTGATGGATTTGAAGGGAGCCTGCAAGAAAGATGGAGAGAGACTATTCAGAAGGGCCTGCAGTTACAGGACTACAAGGAATGGCTTTACACTGCCAGATTTAGATGGGATATTGGGAAGAAATTCTTCCCTGTGAAAGTGGGCAGGCCCTGGCCGAGGGTGCCCAGAGCAGCTGTGGCTGCCCCTGGATCCCTGGCAGTGTCCCAGGCCAGGCTGGACACTGGGGCTTGGAGCAGCCTGGGACAGTGGAAGGTGTCCCTGCCCAGGGCAGGGGGATGAAAGGAGAAGAGCTTTAAAGTCCCTTCTAACCCAAACCATTCTGGGATTCTTTGGCTAAGCCATGTAATTAGTGGGATAATAGTCACGCCCTGAAGTCAGTGCAGCGTGTGGGTGTGACTGCAGTGACAGACATCTCTCCCACAGCTGGGGCTCCCATGCTTAGCTGGGGAGAAATAAGCACAGCTGCAGTCAGTGGATGACTGTCTGCACGAGCTGAAGCTCTAGCTGCCAAAACACCCTTGGTGAAGGAGAAACACTTTACTAAAGTGCCTTGGGATTAACATGCAGATTAGGGTGGCAGAATAAAAGGGGTTGCAAAACGTAATCATAGAGCCTTAGAATGGTTTGGTTTGAAAGGCACCTGAAAGATCATCTAATTCCAAACCCCCTCACCATGGGCAGGGGTGCGACCCCCTAGATTAGGGCCCCATAATTCTACTGTCCATCTCTTTATGTATTTAAAAATTCAATTAAGACTAAAGTTCTGAGATTGCAGAGTGTGTCACAAAAGAGAAAATGAGGATGAAATGGAACAGCAGACAGAGCTGACCATTCTCATTTCCTTCACCAGGCAGGGTGAAGAATGAACACAGAGTGTAACTGCTTCCATGTCACTGGGGTTTCAAAATCCATGCCTTCTGTTAGCAGTGGGGAGATTTCAGGCAGATAGAAAGTGATATATCTTCGTGAAATGCTTTAAATGTTGAATGTGATCTCTATCTTGGCAATGTCCTTTTGAAAGTCTGAGATCCAGTGTTTTGGATGTGCAAAGGAATACATTTCAGACTTCAGCATTTCAGATTCTCTCTGAACAAAAAAAAAAAAGTAAGCTCCTGTTTGAATATGCATTCTGCATACTGTGCCTCAGACACAGGGTATTAGCAGCAGTGCCAGTGATTCTGTTATCCCCTTTGGTGGTGGGACACTTTTTTCTTTTTCTCTTTTTTCTTTTCCCACAACTGTTTCCCAAAAAAAGAAGAGGGGGAGAGGGTGTATTTCCAAAACCCATCTCTCAATTTCTTTATTTTTATACAGTCTCCCCTCCCTACCCAAAATACACTGAATAGTCCTTTATGTAACTTCAATTTAAAAAAAAATTACAGCTGCTCCTCTGAAGCCATCCAAATCTAATTAACTACAGAAGCCAAAGTTATATTAAGCTTCTCACTTTCTTCATCTTACCATCTCCATTCATACCTTCATTCAATGTGTTCACAAAAAAGGAATTTCTAATAATTGTATCTATAGTCTTGGAAAAAGAAAGCCACTAATCAGGAGGCCTGTGAAAGAGGAGAGATCGGAGCCTTGCTTGAACTTGGCAGTCTGGCCCCAAAAAACCTGCAGACAAAAGGGGTGAAGGGAACTGAAGAGCTTAGCCCTAGGTCTAAGGAAGCTGGTGAGAATTTGTTCAGCCTCTGAATAGAGATCTTCATTTCAGTCCTAAATTGTGCCTGCACAGACTCATTGAAATGCCTTCTCTGAAGGAAGAGGGGGCGGGAGGCACGGGAGAGAGAAGGGAAGAAAAGTTTGCTGAATATAAATGAGGTTACATGTGGCTGAAGAGTGAGATAGAAGCTCTACAGAGATTTATTCCTGACTGACATACAGTAACACAAAGGCAATAAAATGTGTCCTTGGCAAGCGGCATTAGGAAGCAGTAAACTTTAATCTTTGGAGAGCTGAGATGATGCTACCCACCTCAGTGGAAAATACTTTCTCATTTGTGGAGTGCTTTATTTAAAATGTGTTTAGGCAGTTTAAAGAAGATATAATGAGCTATCTTGCCATGCCATGACCTTGTGATTCAGGCAGTCTGCAGAACCACAAGACCAGAATAAAGACCCTCGACATTTTCTCACCGGGGGACTCAGCAGTCTTCCTTCACGTCGTGTCTCATCTAGGGAAAACTTCAGAGTCTTGAATAGGATTGCATCTCAGATGAGTTTTGTTCAAGGGCCTTTTTTATTTTTTTAGCTAGCAAAAGATGTATATTCAGCCTGGCAGTCTGGTACTGGTTATTCATATTAATCTCTCCACTTATATTCACACGTCCTGCTTCAAGGAGCCCTGAAACTGCAGCATCACTCAGTAAAAGCAAAGGAACAGAAGCCTGGTCATTAAATAAAAATATTTTCCACTGCACAGCAGAGAGAGTGCATTGAAATTAGCATCATTAAGATACAAAAATGTGGATGGTGCATGAAATCCCTTAAGGAAACCTCACCTGTCGTGATCCCAAAGATAGGAGATTCATAAAACATTAAAAGAGAATTAATTTGCTTGCAGTTCTGACTGAATTCATAGCAAGTTTTCTGTTTGCCCACTGCACATTTACAATTAAGAAACAGGATAACCTGTTCCCAGCTCCTTGTACTCTTGCTCTGAGACTCTGGCAAAAGGCTGAGAGTTGATTTCCAAAGGTGGGACAGGAAATGCTAACTAGTGCATGCTGCTTTCTAAGGAGGAGTAAAGTCACTTCAAAACCTTGTACTACCCTTCAGAGGTTGGATAAACCTTATCTTGCTAAAATGAAGAGTAGTCTTGCATTTAGTCTCTACAAGGAGTGTTGGCCATTAATCCAAGGCACAGCCCTTGTGAAGATTTCCTTTTTCTCCTTTCCTGCTCTGAACTCAAAAACATTGCATTGCTCGAGACTTAGAGCAGCTTCCCAGTTGGTCTCATCCTATCCAGTCACTCACTGAATAAATGGAAAGTTATTTTTACCCCAACAGCTTAAACAAGAAAAGGTAAACATTTAGTGAGGTTTATATACTGTTTGCTATGTCTTTCTAAAGAAATTTCAACTTTCCCTCACCACTCGCCTTGGATCTGTTTTTAGCTCATCTGTATCTGGATTTTCTGCTAGTAACTAAGGACATTTGCAACAGATACAAATTTCATTATTGGGCTGTAATTGCATTTGTTTTGCCCTGCTTTGATGTTAAATATAAAAAAACCCCAGGCTACTCCATCTAACACTGGTCTGTTAGAGAAGACTCTTGCTGGGGGAAGGCAGGGTGCTGTATTTAGCCTGATCTGGGAGGTGATGTTTATCAGACAGCTGAACCAGCTCCTAAATGAAGGAAGGCACCATCCATGGGCTCATGGACCAAATACAATCCCAGAATACCTAAGGATATCAGTCAACTTTGCATGTGGGAAAATGAGTGCATTTCATTTCTACAAAAGCAGATTAAATGGAGAAGCACAGCTCCTATCTGGTGGAATCACCCTCCCTGAAAATGTTCAAAAAACATGTGGATGTGGTGCTTAGGGAACATGGTTTAGTGGTGGATCTGGCAGTGCTGTGCTAATGGTTGGACTCAATGGTCTTTGGGGGTCTTTTTAATCTTAATTATTCTATGATTCTATTTTTTATTATTTTAATGAGGCTCGTTTTAATCTTGCTCATTTTGACAGCAAGAAAATTTTTGTTTATTCTCTCTTCCATTACCTTCCTCTAGGACAACTCTGAACAACTTCTTGGTTATGAATGCTATTTACTCCAAATCCATAAAAACATACAAATAAGGAAAAATCTTTAACCTTTCTCTTTTATTCTGTACACCAAGAAGTTTTTCCCTTTCAAACATACAAAATAACTGGAGAAGTCCCTTAAATAGGAAAAAAAATATTTGAATACATCTTTCAGAGGTGTATTGTATCAAAGTGCCAAGGAGGGAAAAAAAAGTGTTAACAGTATAACAGGAGCATGAATATCAACAATGCCCTGCACAGACTGCGAAGAGGATACAGCCTTCATCTTCCTTTTCTCAGGGAGATGGACTGGCATGAAATCTGCAGCAGAGTGGAGTACATAAAACTGTGCTTATCTTTTCCTGTTTATAAGTTGCATGATGCATTCAATTTTATGAGCACTGGCCTTGTAAGCACAAGGACTTCCTAATCTGTAACCACTTGATTTATCTGGGCCAGGCTTGTTAAATCAAATTAGGCCTGATGATAAACTAGCAGTGAAAATGTTGTTCTGGAGGGGGTGGGGGATTTCGTGTCTGCAGGGCAGTGGAGGAAAATTGTGTTATTGGGAAGCCCATTTAGCTCAGGGGCCCTGCAGCTTTACATAAAAACACAGTCTTTGGGGCTGTGCCTCAGCAGTGAAGGAGTCAAAAAGGGTACTTGCTCTGTTTCCATCCTTTTCTCCAGCATGATCACCAGACACTCTTCTTCTGCTTTAACTAGAGCAGCTGTTTTATTATGCCCCCAGATTCCACCACATGTTTTAATGTGTACACCAGTAAGTTTTGAATACATCAAACACGCTTTTTATTAGTATTACTTGCCAGTATGAAGTTACTACCAAGCTAGTAAATATTTTCTCTCAGACCACACTAAGTTCAAGCCTAACTCTTGGTTTTACCACTTCAGGTGGGTGGTCTTTCTTCCTCACTCATGAGGAGAAGTGCAAATATCCAAGGATGGCAAAGGTTTCGTTGCAGTTGGAAATGTTGTATGTCGTCCATGTCTAAGTCAGCTTTTCTGTCTTTTCCCTGTATTCATGCACAAAAGCACCTTGAGCACAAAAACTAATCAGACTTAAGTACAAGTTGCCCTGGAAAGGGACTTTGGATAAGGATGTGTAGTTATTGGATAAGGGGAAATAGTTTCACATTGACAGGGGGCAGGGTTAGCTTGGATATGGGGAAGGCACGGGTTGCCCAGAGAAGCTGCAGCTGCCCCACCCCTGACAGTGTTCCAAACCAAGTTGGACAGGCCTTGGAGCAACCTGGGATAGTGGAAGGTGTCCCTGACCATGGCAGTGGAGGTGAAATTAGATGATCTTCAAAGTCCCTTCTAACCCAAACCATTCTGCAATGATTCTGTAACTTCTGTGGCTTCCCAGCTAAAGAAAATAGTAGGAAATTAGGAGTGACAGCTCTGCAACCTGTCTGACTGCTGCTCCACAGCAGAGCCAAGCCATCACAACTCTCAATACGAGCTGTGCACACTCTGTGGTTCATCTGACCCCAGCACTGTGGCTGCTACATTCATTGGGCTGCCTGGCAGTGGTGAGTGGTGCCTGGTCTGAATGGCTCTTTGCTGTCTGTGTTTGCCATGGGAGATGCTGTGCCCCTGCACACAGCCCTGAGACCCCTTCTAGGTCATGCAGGAGCTCTGTGGCCACACAGGACCTGCCAGCACTCCCAAGTTCCTGCCCTGCTGCATTATTTCTACTCCCCGCCTGCAGCTGCCATCACAGAAGAGATTGTGACTGCAGCTCATTCCCGTTATCTTTCACATGCTGATAAGTTGAATAAAATATAATTTCCTCAGCTACTCAGTATGCCTTTGTGACTCTGATTTCTGAGAGGAAGCAAAAGGCTTCCCATCAACCCAGACCAATCCTCGCTGAGGAGGAGTTTGACTCCTGTGCGTGATTGTATGTAAGGTCATTTCAATCATAGCCTCTGCCCAAGGACACAGGCTCAGGGAGCACCAAGTGGCCTCAATTTCAATTCTGCTTTGAATGCAAGTCCAATTTGATTCTCGGTGGTGTTTAATTAGGGTGCATCATTGCCAGGACATGTGGTTTTATGCTGAAATACTCTAGCCATCAAGAAAGAGTTGTGCAAACATTCTCTGGCCCTGACCTTCAGGACGCCTTCCTGTGGTCCTCATAAGAAAGCCTTGTGTCTAGCCCCCTCATCACCATTTGATTTTACATCCCTCCATATGCAAAAGCTTTCCCTTAGGTCTCAGCACCTGCAATCAGGTTTACTGAGATTTAGAAATCTCACAGTGACGGTTAGTTTGAGACTCCTGCAGATCCAACCAGCAAGAGATAAACAGGAACAGGTTAAGTTGTAACTGCCATTCTCCTGATATATTCTCTTCAGAGAGGGAGGATTTGAGCCACAACCTCTGCAACAGAGTACTCAACACTGGCAATTTGGCTATCCAAGATGATGGGAAATGTGGAGCTGAGCACAGGCAGCTCTGTCAGCAGTATTTCCCCTTTTCAGATGCGACCTGGAGAGCTGAAAAGCCTCAGTAGCTAAAGCCAGAATGAGCACCACAGAACTGCCCTGGTATCCCCAGGGCACTCAGGAAGACCTCAAAGCTGAAACACAGTCCCACGAACTCCAGGAGATGCTCAGCACCCCCCTGCCTCTCCTGGCAATGCTGTTTCAACATATTTAATGTCCCTTGCAACCCAATCCAGTGTGTCAGCCTGTGATTTCAGGAGCCAGCACCTCATAAGGAGGTGCATGTATTATTCACCAGGTCAATTGTAAAATGCAAAGGCTCATTTCACAGTTTTTCTCCACTTTTCCTGGGTGACCTTGCTGAGTCTCAAAAAGTGGCAGTCATCACAGTCATCTGCAGCCATAGAGCATTAAGGATGCAATCCTGTAAAATAACTGTGATCTCCCTTTACAAACAGTAGAGAGAGACAGGTATATTCAAAGACTAACTCACCTGGTCTGTCTTAGATAAGTTCTGTGTCTCCCTGCAAAACAGGGATGGCAGCACTGCCCCACCTTCCTGGACTGTTGCAAGAGAGGGTTAAAATACTTGGATAATACAGTTCTGATGTTATGAAAACATCTCCAGCAGTCTGAAGTCACTGGGGAAAGAGGATATTCAACTGATTAGCACATCCAAAGAGAGAAATTTTTGTCCTAGTTAATTATGGTGTTACTAAATTTCTGAGCACAGCATCTGGAATTTTGAAATATTTCTCCCTGAAAATCAGTGGCTGGGGTTTTTGGGGCTGTTGTTTTGTTTTTCCCCAGTGTAGTTAGAGCAATGAAGGCTTTAGATAAATTAGACATTCAGAGAGATTTGAGGCAAGTTGGGACTGATAGAGATAAAGTAAATCAAGTCACCAGTACCATCTGCTCTGTGGGAGAGGAGGCTGGGGACATCTTCCTCTCTCTTCAGTTAACAGATGCAGGAGATGGTGAAAAGGTCAGAGATAAATGTAGTGCTCACCTCATGCCACATATTCACAGGGGCTGGACTAAAGAGAGGCCAGCAAAACTCGTGTGTACTTTCAACCTTTCACTGCAGGCAGTAAAGAGTATTACAGAGATGGAAAGGACAGACTATTTTTGTGCAAAGCCTGGAGACAGTCATTGTAGCAGAGTGCGACCAAAATAATAAAAACCCCAACCAAAAAATAATTTCCCTTTCTGCTTTCATCCTCCCTGTCTCTCCCACACCCCTTCCTCTCTCTTGCCTTGCAGAAGCTATAAATCTAGGCCATCAGAGAGAAGCTGGAGCAGCAGCATATTATCTTGAGAAATCACTCCCAGAAGGGAGCAGAAAGTTCACAAGTAGAGTGCCAAAAAAGGAGAAATCGCAGCGCTATCATTGGATCCGGCTGTGGCTGGAAGGCGTCCAAGCTCCTCGCACTGCTGACATCCCTGTGCATAATCAGAAATTCCTTTCAATTATGTGGGAAAAGGAGCTTCGCATTGTCAGCCCAAATGCCCCCGTGAAGAAACAGGCTGCCACAGCATCACCGTAGAAGGTCATGGTGGAGCAGCATCCAGGCACGGCGGCACGGAGAGGGAGGGGAGGTAGGAGGCGGCAGCGCCCTGCATCCCTCTTCTCTTCCATTAGCACATTTTGTCTGGGGGCCTCTGAGTGCTTCACAGGCATCACCTGACTAGAGCTGGTGGAAAACACGCAGGTACTGTTAGACCAGTGTTTGGGACAGCACGGAAGATATCCCTGCTGTGAGGTGCAAGCTGCCCTTGAGTGTGGAGAGATGGTGTCTGCTGCCCCAAGCCCCTTCTTGGTAGTTACTTCTCACCCCAGCAGGCAAGAGGCACTGCCCTCCTGCGAGGTGTGTGACCTGGGATAGCAGAGACACAGCACCCAGCTTGGGAAGCCCTCTGCAGGGACGTGTCAACCACAGGAAGACCAAAGGCACAGACTTAAATCTCGGTGCTTAAACAGCCTAGCACCGTGGTGTCTGGGTTTCACAGTGCCCTGCTTTAAATGTAAATCGCAGAAGTGTCTGAGAGGAGATGTCAAATTTATGGAAATGCTGCATGTTTTTCATTATGGCTCCTGAGTGTGTTTACTGAGATGTGGAAAGATGTCCATTTTCTCCCCGCAAATGGATTCTCTCCCTTTTTCCCAATCTTTTTTGCCAATTTATATCCATTAATAGATTTAGTGGGCAGCCTGACAAAGTTAGGCAGCTGCACGCTGTTTTTCCTGCTAGCTACAAGGGTGTTACAAGAGGTTATTTTAGCCTAATGAACTTACTATCCCCAGACTCCCCCTCTGTTGTCAGTAAAGAGAAATGGTTTCCATCAGGAGGAAGGAGAACTTGATTTGGATGCTGTGAACCATCTTGTGAAGTCTTTTTCCTCTTGCTGGCAATGGAGGGAGCCTAGGGAGAGCTGTCCATTAGGCAAAAGGTGGTTATTCTCCCTAATTTGCTCCACATACTGGTTGGAAATATTATTACCATATGACTTTTCGCCATCTAACTTAGGTGCTCTGAGTCACTCTCTGGAAGCCAATATTTCTTGGCCTATACAGAAAATTTAGGCTGTGACTCACACCTAAAATAGATACTCCAAATAGTCTATAATAGGGGGTGTGAATGGCTGCTATTGTCTGTCTCAGTGGTGAGATCCCCACTCCGGGGACCATTGTTTCAGTGTTTGCACAGCGCTCAGCACAATGGAACATTTTAATTGCCTCCCCATACACCCGCTTGTCTCCAAGAGTGCATTTTTCATAACATTAATGAACTATCATGAAGCTTCCTTCTCACAAAAGAATGGGGAGGAAAGGAGTGAGCAGTGTGCTCTGGTGCTGGGCCAAATAACTGAAACCAGGACACTGCACCATTTAGAGACCTCAGATCTATCCTAATAGGTGTCCAGAACTGTGAATTACACAGCTGAGTCACTCCTCAAAACTAGTTTCAGGTTCCTAAATAGTTTGGGGTTGTGTGTGTTTGTGTGTTTGCCCTAGTGATTCAAGAAATGGGGTCATTTGGTGAGTGCAGTTGTGCTGCAAAACTCTTTACAAGACTAGGAATGATGAAAAACCACCAGCAGCAAAAGCAGAAATTGCACCAAAAGCCTAACTAGGCCCTGTGAATTCTCTGCCCTGGATTTCAACTCTGCAAGACAGCCTTCAGAGCAGGACCAAGGAGCGTGTGGGAGGCACAAGGCGGGAGGTGGCACGCGTTAGCTCCGCCAGTCCTGTGCCCTGGCCCAGCAAGGGACCTCTTCACTCCACAGGGTTGTCATCCCAGCATCTTTCGCCAGCCCTGTCATTATTTTGAATGAATAAATACACAGGAGACTATCTGCACGCTGGAATGTCTGGAATGCCAATGCAGAACTCAGCTAATAATGGTTCTATAGTGTAAATCAGCAGCATAGCGGGTCCCGGTTTCACTTGGCTGTGCTCCATGAATAGCAGAAGCGACATTGAGTAACAGTGAATTGAAAATCAGTTTAAAAAGAGGAAGAGGATAAACCCTGAAAATACTCTCTGTTATGGTGTGAACTATTTTTAAAAGCTGAGAATTAAATCTTTAAGTGATTAACTCGGGGAAAATATCTTGTTCTGTGAAGGAGTCACATAACTCTGGCAAGGAATATCTCTGGAGTGAGTTGGTCCCTAGGAAAGAAGTTAATGAAAGCAGTTTTTCTTCGGTCTTACGTGACCTAGGATTGACCCAAAAGAATCACAGTCATTGGGGAAAACACTGGGTGCTGCTAGAATTAATTTAGAACATGACCTCTGATTGGAGTTCCTACTAGCACAAGG
>VXBQ01015061.1:71766-96952 GCA_013400175.1 Phainopepla nitens | reverse complement strand
TTTCTTTCTTTCTTTCTTTCTTTCTTTCTTTCTTTCTCTCTCTCTTTCTTTCTTTCTTTCTTTCTTTCTCTTTCTTTTACTTTCTTTGCTTCTTTGCTTCTTTCCTTTTTTCCTTTTTCCTTCTTTCCTTCTTTCCTTCTTTCTTTCCTTCTTTCCTTCTTTCTTTCTCTAAAAGGTAGGATTAGTTGAAATAGTGTATGGTCTTGCCCATAGGCATGTTTCTAAATCATGTTTCATTGTACTACAGGTTCTCATACCCGCCACACCCAAATCAAAACTTGCTTCACTTGTTGGGAAGATTGCTGTGGGTTTGAAATGGCAACATCAACAAATAGGCACCAGGACTTTAACCAGTGTTAATTGGTTGTTGCAGGATGAGCTGCGCTTTTCCCCATGAATTCCTACTTTTATCCCTAATTTACAAACTGAGATGGAGACATACACATCGCAGAGAGCAACATTCAGTCAGAGACTTCAAATCCAGATCAAGTGCTTTGTGGGAAGCTATTTAGCCAAGCACAAGGCTTTTTTTCTTAAACTAGGCGTCACAAGGCAGTATTTTCTGCCTTTAAAAGATGCAAAATGTCAGATTAGATCATTTAATCTTACAGATTAACCACATAGACTTTTCTTTTTATTTTTACGTCTCTTGAGATGTAGGTTTCTGGATACAATTTGCGAGCACTAAATGCTAATTTTGTGATTTCCTTGTGAAGAGTGCCTTCCTCTTCACCAATATTTACACACCATTGGCTGAAAAAATAGGCTGGATTTCATACACAAATCCATGGATTTTTTTTGAACCAATTTTATTACTTTTTGACAGCCTACATGAGGCCTCACTAAATTCTCAGTTTAATATTTGCAGAGACCTTTAGGGAATTAGATACACAACCCACCTTCTGCTGAGACCACCAATCTTCATAGACTCCTTCGCCCTGCAATACTCAAAAGTTTTCTTTATCAATAACCAGGTGGAGAAAAAGCAAATAACAGCTTTTATATCCAAAGATGGATTCCATTTATTAAGCAAATCGGTATGTGTAGGGAAAAAATTACGGGATTATTTGCTTTTATAAGGCAGTTGATTTCTGAGTTCCCACTCTGTTGTACGAGCAGTAGTCATAAATATGGAGCTGATGTACATAATCAGGGTTGAAGACGAATCCTCCTGGGGTCAGCTGTGCGTCAATCACCTTTGTTTTGTTACACTTCTCTAGCTTCTGAAGAGATGAGTCACCTGCTGTAGCGTCTCACTTGTTCTTCACCTTTCCATCACCCCTTGTTCTAAAAGGCAAAGGAGCTGTTCAAACAAGGAATCACTTGTAGGAGGCACACTGGAACTAAGCTCCTGATCCGCTGAACGCGTTCGCTGGAGCTGGTGAAGGGCTGTTTCAAGTGCAGCAGTCAGTGCTCATGCTCTGATTCTTCAGAAACTCTGTCCAAGAGGACTGTGAGGTGTCTGTGACTTACACAGACACTCAGCTGGCAAGAAGTGGTTTAGAAGTTTTAACTAAAAATGTTCCTATGAAACATCAGGCTATATCATACAGGAACAATACACGTTCTTTTTAATCTGCCTATCTAGCTTTTCCCACAGGAGCTATTCTGATTCCAAAACCATTCAGTCATACTTTTTGTTTTTCACTAAAGACAAATATTTTTTTCTTTAATGGAATTCCTACTTGTCTCCCCTGATGAAGGAGATCTCAGAAAGAAACAAGTGAAGTGTGTCAGGGTTGTGAGACCCTGGCCCAGGGTGCCCAGAGCAGCTGTGGCTGCCCCTGGATCCCTGGAAGTGTCCAAGGCCAGGTTGGACAGGGCTCGGAGCAACCTGGGACAGTGGAAGGTGTCCCTGCACATGGCAGGGGGCTGAAATGAGATGAACTTAAAGGTCTCTTCCAACCCAAACCATTCTATAATTCCATAATTCTATGTATCTATTGTTCTATGAACATGTGCTTATTTCATGCACAAATGGCAAGGCAAAATCACCAATAGAAATTTTGTCCCTGTGGCCTTTTTTTGATGAGAATAGCAATTAGGCTAATTCTGATCATGTTTTTCTGATTGTGATGAGTAGCATCTGGATATGAAAGTGTTGCCTTTTTTCCCAACCTGGAAATGAAACTCAAGATACTTTTAGTAAGGAGGTAATATAAAAGAGGATCTTTAATGAAGGCCCTCAGGAGCAGTTATGGAAAGATGTCCACAAAAGCCACCCACCCCAGGGGTGAGAACATTTGATAGGTTTGGGGAAATTAGATAATTGATAAAAAGCACCAATTAGGATGACAAATGGTGGTGCAGTTCCCCCCCAGGTCAAACCCCTTCTCTGGAGCCCCCCTTCAGCACTGTGTCCCCCTCCAGCCCCCTTCAGTACTTTGTCCGTGGGAATGATCTCCAAGAGGTGCTCTCGGCCTTGGCTCCCAGGAAGAGCCAAGATAGGAGAGGAGCCTTGTACCTCCTGGGGCTTGGAGCTCTGGAATTTGTTTTGTCTTTCTGCTCAGGGCAAGGCTATGGGAAATTACTGGGAAAACTACCTAGTGATACAACAGGCTACAGAGCTACAAATATATGTGTGAAGAATACAGAGAATAAAGGAAAGAAAAAAAGGCAAAACCTAAATAGCATCAAAAGAGATCCAATTTCTGTTCCCAGGACAAATGGAAAAAATGTCATAACATCAGGCAGCTGCATGTCTTTCCACCATTATCAGATAAAGACTCCCAAAATGGAATTTAAATACCAATACCACCAAATCCAGACTCTTGTCTAAGTTTAGAAATCAATTCTGAAGGAAGGTTGAGCTATTTTTGTAGACTTGGGTGACTCAATGCTTTGCTTATGTTACTGAGTTGATTTTCCTACAGTCAAGTGATTCTTGGGTTAACTACAGAATTATAATTTTTTAATGGTTGTTTGATGGGTGTTGAGTACATGTTGTTCCATGGCACTTCCACAAGATCTTTGAAACTTCTTGAGCATCTTGTGCCAAAGTCTGGCTCTGTCACAGAGGTCAAGCTGTGGGAAAACACTGTTCCCACCTCTAGCTGCCATGACCCATCACCAGCCCACAGGGTGACCAAGAAGCTAGCAGCCTTCAGAGTGTTGAGCAGAACTTTGAAGCTGAAAAACTCACAGAATTTTTGAGGTTTTTTACGATTCTCACTGCAAAGCTTATTAAGAGTGCTGGACACGGGGATACAAATAGAGATGAAATTATATGTATTTTTTTCAGTAATGGGGAGAGCACTGCAACTTTTCCAGGATAATTTATGCCGAAATTCTTAGCCGTGTTAAAGACTTACTGGATTTTTATGATGTCACATTTTTCTTGATTGCCATAACGTTCACATGTCACATCATCACATCTTTCTTGTAAACCAATTGTTTCCATTGGTGGCTGAAGCTCTAAAGAAACTGTATCAAAGCTCTCTGGAAGTCTCTCTTAGAAAACGGGCTTGAATAGATGTTCTGACTTGAAGAAAAACTTAAAATGCCTAATTAAATCTTCCAAAAACCTAAAAATCAAGAAGTATGAGTAGAAGGTGCCATAAGAAATTCTTCATATTCTAGTGCTTAGACAGTGACCAAATTTTAAGGAAAGAATTTATACTGAGAAAGCAAAGTGAGATTTGGAAACAAAAATTATTTATTTGAAGGAATTTTTCTGGCCTGAAGTAATTCATCCTGAACCTCATTTTCCAATGTTCTGATTTACAACAAGATTTATCAAAGGCTACAAATTTCTAGGTTTTTTTTTTATTTTGGGGGGGAAACTGAATGAAAATACTATTAAAAAAATGTTTTCCAATCTGAGATAATATGGACCTTTATGCCTTCTGAAATGATCCAAAATCCTTGGAAGACACAACCATTTTCTAGTTTACTGCTGGACTTCAAAGATTCTTTCTCCATCTAGTCTTAGCTCAGTTAGGACCTGTTTCCAGATGGGACAGGTGACACATGGAGTAAAATTGAGATAGTGAAGAAGAAAGCACAGCTCTAATATGAGCTTGGGAAAGAGCACTATGGTCACCTGGCGAAGCCAGTTATTTTGGAATAAATCTGGTGTTATCTTAATGACCTCCAGAGAATGTCAGCAGCAAAAACTAGTGAAGAAGCTGACCCTTTCATGACTTAGTGAGAGTAATTCAGAATCAGAGATAATCACCTAGAAGCGTACACAGATGAGACTAGCAGAAAAAAAACAGGCATCTGGGGAAAGATGGATAGGGAGCAAAGGATGCTGAGCCTGACATGGTAACTTTATCCTTGGAGTTCCATTGCCTGATGGAAAACTGATCTTACAGGAGGTCCCACTGTGTTTATTGTCAGTTTAAATGCGCAAAAGAACCATTAGTTCTGTCAAAATTATCAGAGAATCCATGTAAAGTATTGGAATTTTCCTTGTTTTAGGCACAAAAAATGGTTTTCAGGAAAAGGGACAAGGCTGGAAGCAAAAGCCTCTGGAAATCTACCAGAGTGTGAGCTGACAAAACATCCATCTGCAAAGCCATCAGCAAGGTCAAAGAACTGCTGATGGGGAAATAAGTGATGTACTGCTACTCATCTGGTGAGCAGTAGCAGATGTGAGGGCCTTGCAGGTCATCTTCCTAGGCTAGAGAAATCAGCACTGAAAATGTTTGCTTCATGGATATGTCGTGCTGGGCAAGCTCAGTTGTGTACTTTCTACCCAACAGCCTGGAGTATAGACATGGACATGCAGAACATATCCATCCTCTCTCTAAAGGTCCTCAATCCAAGCTGCGAGGTTTATTTCTAAATTGTCTCAAAATCAGCTGTCATTAGGCAGAAAACAAACTCTTTTGCTTCTGTTCCCTTAAAACACTGTATAATAATACTGAAACCAAACCAGTTTTTGAGTCCAAACTGTGACTCAGCAATGGAAGATATTGTAGGACTAGCTAGGAGCATTAATGGTTAGGTCAACTCATGTTCTAGCATTTGCCACATCCCACGGCCTCAAGGTCCAAAATTTGTTTTTTCAGTCTGTAAAAAATATTTCTTTTTTCTTTTTTAAATTTTATTGTCCAAGAATATCATTATATTTCCCACAATGTGTAACAGAAATATTCATAGACACATATAGGTTATAGCCCTTTCCTCCTCCTAAAGACACTAGTTTTCTCTCTTATATTCCTACTCTCACCAATGAATCAGCTCCCCAGTTTTCTCTCATAAACTAGAAAGAAAAATGCCATCCATGAGTACCTCAATGACCAGTTACCATTCCAAAAACATTAATAAAAATTAAGGTCGCTCTTCCAGAGAATTTCAGTAGCAATTCATTTCTTCATAATCTTTTTGCTTTTGAGGAATGTCATCATCATTTTGGGGACCTACTTTTTAATTTTGATCATTGACTACATTATTGGAACAATCTGTTTCATCCTGTCCCAATGTGAAGACACAACACAGCACGAGAATGAGCTGATTTTGGGATGGTGTTTATTAACTATAAGAGGTTGATGGATGTGTCCACTCTGTGACTGACTCACTTCCTTGCTAATTTCCATGCATCCCTTATGGAGCCTTCCAGGATGAAAGCTGCCATTAAGTTTTTACTGCTGGCAGCTACAGCTGGGTTGCAAATTACGCGGCTCAAGCTGGGGCCCTTCTTTCAAGACCTCAGCCACAGAGCAAGGCAGGCCAAGGAAGAGAAAGTCCAAAAATTGATTAAAAGATCCCAGATCTTCTCTGTTCAAACTCTCCCATAGCACCATGAGAAACTTCCCACTGCCTTTCCCAGCTTGGGCAGGTGTTTCCTACGGGGAAGTTTCGATGTCAGCAGATGGAAGAACAACTGAAAGGCAAGAATGGGTGTCCAGGGATATCTCAATGGAAGGGGAAATGCCCTAAGAGAGAGCAAGCTGTCATTACACCTTGGCCTTTGCCAATTTCTGTTAGAAGCAGCTGAAAATTTGTCATGTAAGCTATTTATTTCCTATTGAAAACACTGATTTATCAAGACTGAATTGTGTGGACTGGAAAGATGGTTTCATTGGGTGCTTGTGGGTGGAGGGACAAGATAATGTGATCTATTTTTTTGACATTGTCCTGACAAGGGAAGACATTCTCAGAGAAGCTGTTCAGAAAAATGTGAAAAGGGATGAAATTATAGGGGGGAAATAACAGTGTTACCATAAAACTGCAAATGTAGGTTTGTTTCTCTCATGGATAGGAAAACCTATTCTCATTTCAGGATGGTTTAAATTGAGGGAAGTATGAGAACCACTGTGTCTTAGAACCAGAGGAGACCTCCAGAGTCCACAGCTTTGTTCAGTTGTAGTTTTGTGGCTATGAGTTACTCAATTTATGATAATTACCTGTCTTATGAAAATCAAGCGTGGTTTTATTTTGCTCTCAGCTGCCCAGCGGGTAGTAAGAACTTGCCACAGCTTTTTGTAAGATCTCAAGGTAATTCACTCTCATAAACACAGGGGAAAGGAAGCTGCCTTCACCCCAAGTACAGTAAAAGGCCGACTTTTGGGTGCTGACTCATGCAGCCACACAAGTCCTGAATGGTTTTGCATGTTGGTTTTGTGGCACATTGACTCTGTCCCTTCTAAACAGGAGTTCAACCCACTGCAGGAGGTCAAAACCACAGCAAATATATAGGCCTCAGAGACAAAAGTTTGCAAAGTTGCCAAAGGGAAAATAAAAAATAAAAGCCTGCATATTGGTTTGGAGACCAAACTACTTAAAATAAATATTCAAATCCAATGAAAATTATATGGTCCAATCTGAAAAAAACCAGATTGTTTCCACTGTGGTGCAGGAAAAGATCTTTTTTAAGCTTTCTCTTCATGAAAAATGAACTTTTAAAGTGTATTTCATCTTCTAAAGCAAAAACCACAGCCTTCCTTTCACCTTTTTTTTTTTTATTTGTCTACCTCTCATCTAACATTGAAATTGAACACAATTGCAGAATGCAGCTTGATTCTGATCCAAATAGCTTCACTTTAGGTAGTAAAGAATCTACTTTTTAACCTGTTTAACCTTTGGAAATTCTGTATATCTCTGTTTATGGACTCCTTCATTTTGCTAAAATAGGGTATTGCATTTATTTCAATGTTCTTGAAGGTCCAAAGAATTTCAATAGGTGCAGAAGCAGCTTGTGACACTTGTCCATTTATGCAGACCTTTCAGATTTTTTGTTACTGCAGTGAGAGTCACTGTTTTGATCCCACAACAATTGTTAGCAAGATCTTCTTAAGGCTCTGTACATTTTCTTCACTTTTCCTGGAGCAATATTAAGAGAGGAGTATTTGCAGTGAGCTTCCTGGGAGGGGCAGAAACACCTGCAGGTTTTCCTTAGACCCCATTCATTGATCTTGCTTGGAAAAACCCACAAACTACTGAACTCTCTAAAGTTAGTACAGATTTGGTTCTGAGATGACTTGATATTGCAGAAAGTATTCTTTGGTGTAAGGAATAATGTTATATCCACCATTTCTTTCATGCCTCAATTAATACTGCATGAATGGCAGCAGACTTCTCAAGCTGTGGATGATGTGAGCAATTCCTTTAGCAAGCACTGGATTTTTTTTCAGAAGTGTAAGTCCCTGTGTCCTGCTGATCTCAGTGACTTGCTGTGCCCTGCAGGATCCTGATGAAGGATGAACATCTCCCTCACCAGTGGTTGTGCATTGGTTTGTAATCTTGGGATTTGCTTTTCCTCAGTTCTAAAGAGTTGCAGCCATGATGCAGAGCTCATACACAAGCCCTCTGTTTCTTCCTTGTAACATTAATAATCTGGCAGCAGCATACATTTCAGGTTTTTATTCTTTCTATGACCAAGTGAGCATTTTCTCAAAGATTTTTTTGTCAGTCTGGTGGCTAACATCCTCATGGACAAGCTGGCATGGAAGACAGCAGTGGTGTCATGAGATTCTTTAAAAGGCTGCTTTAAAACAAACAAAATCAGTCTTGCCAATACTTATTTTGTCCCTTCAGAGGAGATGGGAGCTTGATCCCAGAGAAAAGCAAAGGAACAAAAGATAGTTTCCCATTCTATTGCTCCTGAAGGTGAAAATCGGAGGAGAGATTAGATGGCTGATGATGTCTAAAAAGCCGGAAGATGAATATGTGAACATTGACTACTCAGGACAGAAATAGCAAGCCCACAGCAGTGCAGAGGGTTTTATTTCTTAAAGCATTTTAAATGTTATAGCTCATTTATGTTCCAAGAGAATTAAATATGTGATAATGTAGTGTTCTTAATTGCAGTCTTCAGAGTAATTCCTGCCCTTTCTAAAGAAGTATCCTTTTGATACAGAAATGATTAATGACGAATTATAATTTAGAAGAGATAGTCATAGCCTTCAATCTGATGTGCGTAACACCAGACCACAAAACCTTGTAGCTATGTCTGCACCAGGCACTTAATTGAGTTTAAATAATAGTTTATCTTTAGCTCATTTTCAAGTGACAGAAAGTCTTCCATATACTCAGTTAAACTGTTTCAATGGTTAATTATCTTCACAGTTAAAAATGTACGCTGCATTCCTACTCTGAATTCACAATAGCTTTTTTTCAGACTACCAAATCTCATTAAGCTTTGCTTTCCATAATTAAAAAATTGTCTGTTTTCTAAAATCTCCTCCTAAGAAAGATATTTGTAGACCATGACCAATTCTTCTCTTAGTATACTCCTGGATAAACTGGGTAGATTTGACTTCTTAAATTTATCATGGTGAGAAAGGTTTTCCCTGCTCTAAATCCTGTTTGCAATGTTTCTCTGATTGCTTTCAGACTCACACTCAGCCTCTTTTAAAGTGTAGAAACCAGCACTGAGATGCCATCTTCCTTAGCGTAGAACACTGCTTTCCTTCTCCATTTGATAATTCCCCTGCTTAGATGTTCAGGGCTGCATCTGCCCTCTCAATGACTACATTGGGTACGCATACACCCTTGAGAGCCTATATGCCCATCATCTTTTTCAGAAGAACACCTGGCTCCTTTTTTTGGTGTCCATATAGCCTTCTCTTCCATAATACAGTCATCTTAGCAAAACACTTATCTAATATTGACAGAAGGCAGTGTTAGATTAGATATTGGGGAGAAATTCTTCCCTTTGAGGGTGGTGAGACCCTGGCACAGGTTGCCCAGAGCAGCTGTGGCTGCCCCATCCCTTGAAGTGTCCAAGGCCAGGCTGGACAGGGCTTGGAGTAACTTGGGATAGTAGAAGGTGTCCCTGAAAATGGCAAGGGGGTGAAACAAGCTCTAAGGCCCCGTTCAACACAAACCATTTCACGATTTTTTGACACTATTCCTGAGTGTCTATCTTATGCCATTTTATGGGTTCTGAAGAAACTTGCAGTCAAATACTGCCAGCAGAATTATTGCTCCTTTATGTCAAGGGCTGTGTACCAGAGAAGACAGTAATTACCTGAGACCTATTGTCCTGAATCCTTTCTCAGCCAGCAGCTCCAGCATCTCAGACAGGCACTTGGACACACTTGAGATTCTTCACAGGCAATGCTCTCGCTTCCTCTGAGGTCACCTCTTACTCCAGCGCTTCCACAAGGAGTGTGCCCGCAGGGCACTCTGAGTGCTGTCATACCCCACCTGGCTTTCAAACACTTCCAGTTCACTGCAGACACCCATTGTAAGAAAGCAGCAGGAGGCAAGATCAGTAACATAAGTCACCCTCTGATTTCCTCCTTCTCTCCCTGAAGAGATCTTTCTTGCCAAGAAAAGTACTTTGTGGGAGCTGAGTATTTACTGCTCTTTCAAGATCCAATTCTACTTCAGCTGACCCCGTTTACATGCTCCTTCTCATACCCACTTATCTGGCAAATTTCCCAAATTCTGTTGCAGAAGAATAAAGTCATCAGTTCCACTTGACTGTGCAATTGTTGGAAATCTGCAAAAATGCACGCAGCAGTGGACAAAAGAAAGGGTGAGAAGAGAATTGAGGTTCAGAACATTCCATGAAAGGCCTCCATCACTTAGTGTCATTACTGGCTCTACAACCTGAGGCAATTTATTAAGAGTTTGGAAAAGCTGCTCAAAGAGCTGGATGTGGAGATTTCCATTAGAAATAGATGACTACTTTAAAGGTTGCAATTGGATTCTAAAGAACAGGCTAGATGAAAATTGTGAGAGGTGAATAGCTACTGAATAGTGTGGGCTGGGGGAGGGGAAGAAAATTGCCACCTACTTGAAATAAATGTCTCTTCTAAAATAATGGGGTTTAAACTTTAAAATTGTTTTGTTCTGTAATATGCAGAAGGATGTATTTATAGTTATTTTCAACTTCTCCAAACAGGCAACATTTGCCTGGAAAATAATTTTCATATAAAAATATGACAATGTAATTATCCTCTCTGATATTTTCTACCTTTGATGCTTTATTTATAACAATCTTTCATATTTTTTCAGCAGTTTTAGCTACCTATATGAATTCCATCTTTGCCACAAGACAAAGAGGACATTAATAGGAACTGAGTCACTCCTCCCTCTTTCTACTAACTTTTCCTTTAAATTGATGAAATGAATGCTTGCCAGAAATAAAAAAGGTTATGATTGCTAATATTATTAATGGTAATTCTGTTGATACTGACTTACCCCAAAAGCAGGATTTTCAAGAGTCATATCTGGAGATGACAGAGTGGGTTTTTTTTGTTGTTGTTCTCTTGCAAGCCATTTCACAGCAGAGATTTAATCCTGTGGACTACAGGGAACATTTTTTTTCTGTACATCCACATTTACCCCATGTAGCTGGGTCTCACAGACCTTGGTTGCTTGCAGTGTCAGTGATTTAGGAATTCCCTGGAGTCTACATTTCCTCTTCAGCCCCACCGGATGCAGGTCAAAATGTCCAATGACATCAAACATTCTCAAGGCATGTTTCATGACCTTGAATCAACATTCTCCAGTAGAGAACTCTAGGAGTTATAAACCCCTCGGATAATTAAGGTTGGAAAAGCCTTCTAATGTTGAGTCCAAACATCAATCTAACACTGTCAGCTCCACCACAAAACCATGTCCCCACGTGCTACATTTACACATTTTTTTAATACTTTCAGTGACAATTCTTCTGGACAATACTTGACAGCTTAGATACACAGCTTGTCTTTCTGTTTCATGTCCTGCTCCCTCAGAGTCGGTAAGAGATACTCAGATTACTCATTATTTTCAAATCTCCTCCCTTAATAAGTAGCATAAATCCTATCTGCTCAGAAGTGGGTTCTGAGCAGTAAAATACTAATATGCAGGTCTGTGTCAAAGGGGTTGAACATGAGATTTTGGGTTGTGGGATGGAAAGACAGGAACCAGTCTCCTAGCTGGTTGACAGATAATTGCTTAGAAAGGATAAAGTATGGGCTAAAGGAAGATTATTTGATACATTTTTTTTCTTTTATTTTTTTTCACAAATCCAATCGAAGTCTTACCCTCAATGCAAATTTCTAGTCAGAGGACAAGGTGGTATAATTATCCATGTCTCACCTATTTGAGTTCCTAGCGATAATGATGCTTGACAGGATCATTTAATATGTCCCTGTTACACCTCGTTTTCAGCACATTCAAGTAATTCGTGATCCTGCTAGTATGGCTGCAGGAGCTATGTTCATTTAAGTACAAATGGAAGAAGGTGGAAAAGAGGACACAATCTGGGATGCCTTCCAAGCAGCCATAGCCACTAAACTGAGGTGCCAAAATTAGGAAAGCAGCCACTGCGGGCTCCTCTTAGTTAATGGTGACAAGGACAGAGCAGGTGCTCCTGCTCTGATGGTGATTCAGAATTTGGACGGGTTGCTTTCTCTCTCTTTACCTCTTCAACTCAAAAAGCAAATTCTGGTTAATTATCTTCAAATTCCTTTTATTTAAAATAGAAAACCACCAGACAGGGTAGCTGTTGGCATGAACTTGGGAGCATATGCTCATGAAAAATAGGGTTCATGATTTCTCTCTAGTCCCAGCCTCAACAATTCCTCCAAAGAAGTTTATTCTAAATTTTTTCACCTTTCCTTTCTTTTCATCACTCTAGAATTATCCATCAAATGTGAGCCACAATTTCAGTAGAAAAGCAAATAAAAATATCGTTAGAAGCCAGACTTTTTGGTGGATTTGCTATTAATTTGTCTAAATCAACAGGCAGAGGCCAAAAAAGGCAAGATTACTCAGAATGATGCATCCTGTTGAAGATGGAGAGAGACAATGAAGAAATCATAGCAAGCCAAAATATCACTGACTGGTGACAAAAGAGACTCATACCTCTGTAAAGCATTCTTGTTTTCCTGAGGTTTATTTTCCTGGAAGGTTTAGCAAAATATAATCCTTCACCCAAAATGTGTGAATGTTGTCGTGCAATCATTGTTGCCTTTCTTTTTCCGCTCACTTCTTTTACTGAAATAAACTGAACCTGATGAGTGGAAAGCACATCTTTTAAAACTTTTTTTTTTTCCACTCACACTCAGCAGTAAAAGGATGCTGGGGAGGTAATCTTTGTGTCTGAAGTTATAAAAAGCAGAAATATCATTTATACCAGCACTTGCATCATCTGGAGATTGCAGGAGGAAAAGGCTAAAGGTATAGGGCTGCATTGGGTGAAAAAGGACAAAATCCCGACTCTACTACTACGTGCCCTTCACAACATGAACAGGTTTTCTGTGTCTGAGCCAAATAGTCGATCCCCACTTTTCCCACTCACATCCTTAGTCATGATTTTCATCAAACTCTCTTCTCCAAGCTGGTGATATATGGAGATTGATTGCTGGATGAAATATGAAAGGTACAAATTATGCCAGTAGCCACAGTTTTGCCGTTTGTTGTCTGAAAACCCAAACACTTGGCCTGCTTTGCAACTCTTCCTCTAGAGAGAAGAGAGCAAGAATCTTGCTTAGTGTGCCAGGCTTAGCTCCCACTGGCCCTGGAAACCTGATTCTGTAGTGAAAACTGGTTGGGAATTTTGTGACTTCAAAAGAAATTTCTAGTTCCTAAAACATAGTCTATTCATTTTCAAAATTTCTTCAGTCCCTAAATGGATTTTTTGCTGTGAAAGGAAAAACCTGATCAAGACCACTAGAGAGGAATTACATGGTCAGCTGGAAGAAACCACTGGTTTCTGGAATATCTCTAATATCTGGAAATAATTTTTGATTAAAAAAAAATTTAATCCAAAAGGAAGGAAGGAAAGCAAAAAAAATGGGGCAAATAGGCAATTTGAAAACTAGGAATAAATACTACATCTCTCCAGCTATGAAATCAGCTGGCCCTGATGGGGCTGTTCCAAATCTTTCCTGATAATTTTCCAGAGTGAAGAGGTATGTGGGAAAGCTCTCCCTCCACTGAAAGCAGGGTAGCTGGAAAGGAAAGGAAAGTTACACCAATCTCCTGTCTCCACGCAGAACTGCAAAACAGAGATAGCTATACCCTGGTTTACTGCAGGCAGGCACCTCTTGGCATGGGTCTTAAAGTAGCTTTTGGTTTTGTCTTCTTCAAAAACCTTGAAATGTCCCCATGTGAAAACAGAAAAAAAGGTATTATCTGATTTCTCATGAAGCAGAGGATTTTTCTTCAGCTTGATCTGTTTGAAAACTGGTGATACCCCATAGGGTGTTACTCAGCACCTCTGAATTTAACCCAAAGCAGAAGTTTCATACCCCCAGGTGCTACATAAACTCAGAGGGAAAAGTGAGAGGTTGCCTCTGAAGAGATTTCAGATCAGAAGTCGGGGTAAAAAAAGTCTGTAATTACGACAGATAAATGTCCATTGGAAATGTATTCTCTCTAGATGACAGAAACCATGAGGAAAAGGGAGGAGGAAAGAAGTGGGTAGGTGTCAAGTTCTGGTTTTGCCATGCAGATTTAACACTGGTGATGACATACCACAGAGAAACTTGTCTAAACAGCACTTTCTACCAAGGAATGAACAGAATTGGAAAGACCAGAGGACTCCTGGGAGTTCAACTCTCCGTGGTGATCGAGGCCCTTAGATCAAGAAGGGTAATATGACAGGTCAAGGGAAAGAAAGGTGAGGTAGGAGTCAACAAGCAGGAAAATAAATTCTGCTGATTTCTGTAGTATGCAATTCACATCCTGATATAAAGACATGCTAACAGCCCGTGTCCCTTGGAGAATGTTAAGCAGACTGTAAAGAAAAAAAATGTATGGTCAGCAGTACTTCAAAGTCCTTGCTCAGAAGAACACACTAAATCTGTTGAAGAACAAGAATTGGAATCCACAGCCTTAAACAAAAGTGTGTCGACATCGTGTGTCACCTCAAAAAAGCACATTTCAGCTGGGCTTGAAGTCAAGCACAAGCTTTTATCAGCATTCAAGACCAGCTACTAAAAACTGTACTTATTACAGATCTGCAATAAAAAGAAAAAGAAAGCCAGTTCGCTATTAAAATTTGGTAACTCAAAAAACTGTTTTGCTGATAAAAATATCATTCTTCTTAAAACCAATCTTCTTAAAATCAAACTTCTAAAAATCATAAATCTCAAAATCACTTGTAGCTCTTGAGTAGAAATAGAAGTTTGTCTAACTGTGTAAACACCGAACAATTTTATTCAGGAAAGAAATATTGACTGTAGATTCCAGCACGAATCTGCTATAATCAGCCACATAACCTGCCATCCAAATCCCAAACCAACACCACTCCAAACCTGATTCTTTCCTTTTAAATACTAAAACCACTATTCTAGAAAAGAAATCCACTGTTGGGCAATTTGTTCTCTTGCCACATGCATTTCAGCTACAAAATAGTCAGCGGCACTTAGACATTAGAAAGACTCCAGAGAAAGTTAATACAGATGATTAGCCCTAAAGGGGCCATAAGATGATGAGAAGCTGAGTGAATTAAATTTATTTCCCTTAGTGTGAATTGTTGAAGTTATGTTGAGGTTTACATCTGTGTTCAGAGGTCTCACTGCATCTGTGTAATGGGAGGAATGTGAGGGGGTTCAGTTTGGACAGACAGCAAATTGCAGAAGGGAGGGAGAAGAGGATATATGAGGTCCTTTTATTCCATCTTTCTTTTTCACTGCTAGCTGATTAAGGAAAGCAAGGGCATCTAGGATTCTACATTTGAAAGGCTGCTAGATGACTGCAAGAAACATTAGGCTGCTTGAAAATGTCAGCACTTTACACTTTATGTAGGACTGAGCTGATTGCTATGGTGAAGAGAACATAAGTGATTCAAAGGTGAACCAGAGGTCTCTGTGTTAGAGATGTGAATATGAGCAGGATGGGGGAAGGGAGCCTGGATCCATAAAATGCTGAATTCTTTCTTATCTCTGAGAGGGGTCTAGAGTGATTTGACATACATTTTGTTTTTGTATGAATTCAAGAGCAACTTGTAAATGAAAATGCCTTTAATTTTGAATCAGATCTGGGAAAGGAGATAATAGACTCCTGCAGCTTCTTTGGGCAACATCCTTATCTGAGAAAAAAATCTGGCTAAAGAGCAAAATGGGTCCCGCTTCCTGAGCAGGAAAGGGAGCTGCAACAAAGCTAACTCAGGGCAGCTAGCACAGGGCCAAATGCTCATGTAGGACAAGCTCTTTTCCTGTCCTGGGCAATAACAGGTTAATAACCACTCCAATGCTTCCCATGATTTCTCCTGATCTGCTGAAGCACAATAAGCTATAAATTTTAAGGTTTTTCTCTTGGATTTTACGATAGGCAGGACTCATCCTGGTTAAACGCAGTAGTTTCAGACTCTTCACTCTGATTTACAGGGGTCCACTACAGAGCTTGGCCACTGCAATGGGAACTATATTGCTGGTCTCAGATAAGCACCTCAGGACACGTTGTGCTGCCTTTTGAAGGTACTTTTCTTTAATGACCACAAAAAGTAGACAACAAAATCTTATCTCTTGGCATTTGGTGAGAAAAAAATCCCATCTGACCTCTTGGTTAACCCATGGGAAAGAATACATGCTTTCTTCATATATTTTCACTAAATACATATCATCTTTAAAATAAATAGTTCCCAGCTGGGATGCATTATGTGAATTATTTTTTTGCAGAAATCATAGAACTTTATATTTGGGAGAACATTCTTACTTCCAAACAGCTGTAAGGTGAAAGAGAACCTGTATTTGGCTTGTAGCAGGGGCTAGAAAAATAAAAGAAAACATGCACACTCTGAAAAAAAAAAGGCTTTTCACCTAGCATATAGTTAAAAGAAGCCTGTGGTTAATTTTTGGCATCCATTTTGTCATTATGGAGACTATTTTTTTAACATCTTAAAAGAAAAGGGTTAAATAAAGTAGGATGCGCAGAACATGCACAAAAAGTTTCACTGTGGTTGAGACTGTAGGCATGTAGGGGAAGTAATNTCAATAGCTCTCAGGACACAAATTAAAGCTCTTCAAGGACCTATATGCTGCCAAGATTTCCATCATCCAGAGGGGCAGACAGCTTAATGAAAACTCTAGCTTCAGACAGTGTAAGGGATGGTCAATGTCTGTGTGTTTATCCCAGGGATGGATTGTGCTCTCCTCCTGCCTGTGGCCCTCATTGATCACGACATGGCTGGGGGTTGTTACCTGCCCTGATTACGTGCCTGGATGAAATACAGGCTTTGATCAGGACACCACGCTGTGAAATGGCATCCCTGAAAGGAAAACATCTCGGAAGGGAGAGCAGGTCAGAGTTTCCCTGCAGAACAGAGTCCTAGACCATACACATATCCAAGATCCTGGCAGTCAGGTCTTAGAAGGATTCATGGATGAGGGGCTGATGGATGAGGACCTGGAGAATCCAGCTGCTGCAGCCCATCTCCTGGCCAGATGTTCTGACTGAAGCCACTCAGGTTGACTTTCAGGATCGATCTCAGGGAACATGGTGAATCAGTGGCACTGGCAGCTCAGCCTGTGCCAGACGGTCAGCTCAGCCCCAGAACACCACTGTATCCACAGGATGGGTCTTCCCAGTCATGAGCTGCTAAACTTCACAGCTCTGAACCAGGCCCTACCAACTCACCAACCTGGCTTATTTTTCCTTTAAGGATTCCTGTGAATTTTTGCTTTAAGGATTTAAGAGGAAACGAAAGATTAAGAGAGTGAAAAGAGAAGCCACTCTGGTTTCCCTCAATGAAAACTTCCCACCACAGCAAGTTCTTCCTCTTTGTGGCATCTAGGTTAGGGCAGGTGCACAGCAGTGTTAGAAACTCCTTATGTAAGTACTGAGAGTTGCTCAAGACAGGAAAAAGTCTAATGTCTGGGGAATTGAGTGCTGCCAAAGTGCACAGCTAACTCCCAGAATCTCTGCCGTGTAGCAGGCAAGGACAGCAGCAAGTACAGGGTATCACAGCACATGGAAGGCCATCAAAAAGAGGGCTTTTAAAAAGTCTGTTTGAGATGAATTTACTACTCAGATCTCCAGGGCATTAATTGGTTCCACTTTTACTGTTTCCTATCAACTAACCATCTGCAGGCAACACCTTTTAACAACTTGCTGTAATACATTTACTGGACATTTTGTCATTGTAGTATATAGGAGATATCAGAAAACAGCTGGTAGAAGGCCATAAACAAAGACTTTATTACATATTGTTTATCATCACTTTAGTTTTGGAAGGCTAACCCAGAACATTAATGCACAGCAACATCAAGATGCATCTTTATTGTTGCCAGGAAGGCTAAAGGTTACCTCAGTAATAATATGCAAATGGAGCCTTTTACTGCACATAATGAATAATCACTTTAGATTAAAGACAGAAATTTCCTTTAGTAGTGCTTGCAATAAAACCTTTTTGCATGAATTTAATAATTAATTTAAAGAATTATCACTTCACTGAGCCTGAATACATTATTTATTAAATGTAATTGAAGTATTTATTAGGCAAGTAATAAATGATGGACAATAGCAATGGGTGGTTTCACTGTTTATAGAATAGCCTCAGTCTGTGATTATAAGCAGGGATGGTAGTCTTCCTGTATTGTTATAACACATGAATTATCTGCAGGAAAACAGATATAATTGCATGCATTACTTAGAGAATTTTCCTTGCTATTTAGTTCTCCTTGGATGTAAGAAGAGGAGAGTCAGAATTTTGTTACCATAGACTACATTACACTGACAGTCTACACTCTATTTATGCGTGCTCTTTTTTCTGACTCTGGACTCTGTAAAATTTAGGTTTCTAGTGTGTCTGTCCAGCATTTGACAGTCTCAGCTATACATAAAGTCAGAGCACTGGTAGCAAGTAATTTACACATCAGAGTCCTCAGATGAGAGCAGCATTGACTTACATTGACAGCAACAACAGCAGAGCTCCTGAACAGTTTCAGTTTAAGATGAATTCATTAGAATATAATGAATTTAAGAGCAGGAGAATAAACAAGGAGATCAGCAATACCAGCTGTCCTTTTATGTTTCTGGAAGAGCCTAAAACATTACCACTGGATTAACTGCTCAAAAACAGCAAGGATGAAGTTGGTCTGAAAGTCTCTAAGCAGCATCATGGGGCTTAGGAAGTCAAGGAAATCTCTGTGCTGGTAACTACTCCATTCACTCTAAGTCATTTGGTCTAAAAGGTCAAGCTGGAATTTTTTATATTAATTTTATTAAACAGATGTGTTAAAAATACAGCTTATTTTCCATCTCATCAAGTAACCCACAATCAAGTTGTAGAAGAACTGTATAAATACTAGAAATTATTTTAAGAGTTACTCTTTGTGGAAAAAAAAAATAATTTTTTTACTTTCCTTTCATCCATACTACCCAAGAAGTTTAAGTTTAATGTGGAAAGATATTTTACTTTCTGGCCTGGGTTTTTCATTTAAAAAAAAAAATACTGCAGTTTTTCATTTGTAATAAAAGACCCAATTTCCATTCTAGTGTTGGTGGAAAACCCTTGATTCTGTAATATAGCCATAAAGGGCAGTGTTTGCCATATGAAAGACCACATTGTGTGTGGTTTGTTCTGCATGTATTCCACCTGCTTGTCCCAAAGTATTTTTCCAGATCCAGGAAGAGACAAAGAGAACTCAACTGAAATATAGTTTCTAGATGCACTCACCTTGCTCTCTCCAGTCTAGGAACAAAACCCTGAGCTGGAAGAACAAGAGGAAAATTACATGAATACTTAAAAACTAGTGGGGTAAATTTGGACGCAAGAGTTCTGTCAAGAAACTCCAGGGTTTACTAGGAAGAATGATTTCCCAAATATGTTAAATATTTGAGGTTTTTCCTATATCAAAAAACTACAGAGCAGCAAAAGAGATTGAGAAAAATGTTTCCTGGATGACAAAAGGCCTCTGTCCATCTAAGGCATAGGCCATTTACTCATACTAAAAAATGCATGATTTTAAAACAGCACAATTTCTCATATTTTAACATATTTTCCTTTAACAAATATGAAGTAAAAAATAGCCTGGTATAACACACTATCAAACCAGGATTTTAGCAATACCTTGAATTATTCCTAGATCAATTTGTCTTAGGTTAAATGAAAGCCACAAACTTCCCTGTCGTATCCTGCCACCTGTATTTTAAGTAAAAATTATATAACATCCTTAGCTGGAAGGGACCCACAAGGGATCCAGAAACTGTCCTGAATAACTATAACCTACAAATTTCTAATTGTACATCATAGAATGATAGAATTGCTAAGTTTGGAAAAGATCCCTAAGATGATGGAGTCCAACTGTTAACCCAGCACTTCCATATTCACCGTTAAACCATGTCCCCAGGACAACACCCACATCCTTTTTTGAATATTTCCAGGGGTGGGGATTCTATCACTTCCCTATTCCAAGGCTTGACAAGGCAAGGAAGTCTTTTTTCTAAAATCCATTCCATTGAAGGGATTTAGGAACTCAGTCCTCTCCTCTTAACAATGGAAAGGTTTTTCGATACCTTTATGGGAAATGGCACACAGAAAATCTATGTGAGAAGCCATCCAGTCTTGTGAACATGTACATGCCAAGATCTAGTGCCTAGAAGTTAAAATTTGATGCTTGGAAGTGATTGGCAGGGAAAGTGGCAGAGCTGAGACTTGGTGCTCTTGCAGACTCTTGGTGGTTCTGTGGTAAAGCTGGGTATTTTCCTATCAGTCATCTCAGTATTTGCATTCCTGAAGGAACTTCCATGGTGTCTGTATTGTTGAGTCCAACAAAACAATTTGTGTCATCTATATGGAAACCCGACAAAAGTCTTAGTAACTGGTTTTGATGTTGCAGCCTGTGATATTCCTTTTATTTACTCTGGTGATTCTCAAGGAATAATTAGAGTAATTGTGAATAATTAGAAATGGGGACTGATTTTCACCCCTCTGTAGAGGGAGAAAAGGAGAACGAAGATGTGGCAATGGATAGCAACTTTTCTGATTGTCCTTAGAAAACAGGTTTTTTGTTGCCCCTGTGAGTAATCCCCACAGTCAGCTCTCTGAAAAACTCAGTTTTTTCCTGCTGGATTTTTCCCATATCTTTTTTTTTTTTGTTATTGTTTTAGTCTACTAGATTTAGAAATTTTATAACAAAAGGGTTAAATAGCCTCTTCAGAGTTAAGTGCCTTTGCCTTCAAAATCCTGCAAGATATTCTGAAGAAGTTGCTCTTCCCTCCCCAGCCCTCTGGAAGTCTGACAAAGGCAGGGGAGTGTGCCGGGTAAACTTTTCCCTCAGTTTGCACTGCAAAGCCTCTCAACCAGCTTAATTGATTCTCCCACTTGACTGTGTAGTACAAGAGTTTGATGTGTTAAGTTTATACATGCCTATAAAAGTGAAAGAGTGGTATACAAGAGACACTTGTGACTTGTGGTCCATTATCATGATTATTAACTTCTCTGAAGTCCTGTAATGAGCAATCTGTCATTTACAAGCTTGTCGTACATCATCACTTAATGTGGACACTCTGCATTGCTAAAAAAGCTAAGTAACAATCCATTAGGCAGCCTGTCCCTTCATAACAGATCTGCCCTGGTCCTGGAGGGAGGGCTGACAGGAACCTCTGAGTTTTCAGGATGTCTTCTGGATCTGTTTCTTGTAATGAAGTGTCCTCACACGCTGGAAGCCTTAGCACAGCAGCTCAGGTCCAGCTCACTTTGGTATTTATGTGTGGCAGATGCCTGCCTATCTACTGTCATCCTCTGGCCCAGTGTTGTAATTTACTGCCTGGAAAATTCATTTCTGCTCACGCATGGGGACTTGTGTTTTCAGCTGTATGTCCAAGGATTACTTCTGAGGGTTTCCTCAGATGGCTTTGAATGCTATGTCGGACTTTTCCAGTGACACTCAGCTGTGGAAAAGTTTAGTACCCGAGCCAAATTACCTTTAAATCCATCCTGTCTTACACTGCTATCTGTAATAACTCCTAAAAACGTTCATGCTGCAAGAAACATCCTACCAAGCCTGGGTTTTACCATTCTGTTGCTATTTTCAGAAGTTTAGTTCATCTGATCATATTGGTGGCTGTAAAGTTATTTTCACTGATTTAAATTTGTTATTCTTGGCCAGATTTCAGAGACTTTTCATTAGTAGACAAAAATTGCTCAGTGAATGTGTTGGGCACTTCATGTATCAGAAGGAAAATCATACGATCAAAAGCATTTTTTTAAGGGCACATCCATAAATAATTTACCAAGGGCTACAAAATTATTTATAGTCAATAATCTAATTGTTATAACTCAAACAAATAAATGGATGGTATAGTGTAGGTAACATCTTTTATTGATATTTTTATCTCCATCTTTATCAGATGTCACTTGCTGTCAGCAGTAAGCTTAAAATATCTGCTGATCATTTCTGAATCTTTTAGCACTGTTTTATATTAACACCTTTCAAAAAATATTGACCTATTCATAATCTTCACTTTTTATAGTCCAATAAATGCTTCTAAAATCATCTACATTTGATTTCTCTGGGATATTTATAGGGAAACTTGTACCAATATGTCAAACTCCCTGACAGACTTTTCCTTAAAGCAGACATAACAATGTGAATTTGTCATTTATACTCAGTAAATAAGAATTTTGGTTATCAATTTTAATGTTAGGCTGCCATTAATTCTTCAGTGCACACTCAAAGTGATTAAACTGCATCAATAATCCTAACTAGAAAAAGGTGTTTCTGTTGTCTTCTGGTTTTGTGCCTGGAAAAATAATTATCAGTTTCTTTGGTTAATAAGACAATTTTCTCATTCAGGTGGATTTTCTAGAAGTTTTTATGCTATATGCATGCAGGTATTTAAACCTTGCACAAATGTTGGGACCATATGGTGGTCCTAAGCATATATGACACATACATGTACTTATTATTAATTTCCAGTATCTACTTGTGTATAAGTGTGTGTGTGTGTGTGTGTGTGTGTAGCTGTGTCTAAATAGCCCAAAGCAAACATACATTCAAAGACTACTCGGTAGTTATGAAGAAGGCTTCAAAAGTCACAGTTCTTAAATTAAAATGCTAGGCCATGATGCAGAGTCAACAGTAACAGAGGTGAGCAAAAATATCCCTTCACAAAATACAGTGTAAACAAAATGATTAGCAACCTCCCAGTCTCAAAATAAAAAAAATAACAACAACCTTGATTCATAAAACAAGCAGGCCTCCTTTGGCTCCAAAATAAATACCAGCTTGTCAGACTGTTTGACTATATGAAGCACCTGGCACGCTCTTGATACTCTCCAGGTTGTAAATTATAATGAGAAAATTTCAAAGACTGGAGCTCAGTGACCCATGTGGTTCTCTTCATCTCTGTGTTCCTGTGATTAACTATTCAAACAAGACCCACAGAACCTGGCCTAACTGATCTGCTTATCTTCAGATGCTCAGGAATACCTCTCCATCTGTTTTCAATGCATCCACCCCTGTGGCACCTGGGGTAATTAAGCATTAAAAGCGCAGGCAGGAGTTCAGTTAACCCGCTTGAGCTATTGCAACCTGAGCCTCACTTCAGACCCAGACCTTCAGATCTGCTTAGGGGTGGGCTCCTGCCTTTAATAAACCTCATGGCTTAGCCCAGTTTTTCAGACACTGAAGCACTTCAAGGTTCTGAAGTGATCTACATCCAAGGAGTCGGGCAGGTCACCAGCTATGCTTGGAGAAGGTCTCTTTGTTGGGAATCTGTGATTTAGGTACCAGTTAGCTGTTCAGACATGCTGTATCCTAAAAGAAATTGAAAGACAGATGTCTAAACACCATCAAAATCCTGTGTGTCTAAATTCATATGAAGTTCATTACTTTTATTATTGAAGAAGGCATCTCCAGATTCCCCTTCCCTCTCAAAGGCTCAAGTCTTTGCAAAGCAAGTACATGCAAAACCCCTATACAAAAAGGCTAGGCAGTGCAGGAGGGGAAGTAGCCAGTTAAAAAGACCTTTACACTTTTTTTTTTTTTTTTGCTTTTCTTGCTTATAATTCAGCAAAGACATTTGTTGGAGAATATTTCTTGTCTATTGAATATAGAGTCATTGTCACCTGCTTTATTATAGGGGACTTTCTTATTCTTCCTCCTTATGTTCACATTCCACTACTTGTCTTTATTCACCACGTTGTCACTGGGACATTTGAAAAGATAAAAAGAAAAAAAAAAAGGAAAAGAAAAAACAAGAGAAAGAGAGAGAGGTCCATATGCCTTTCAGGAAGAAAAGACTTAAACAGGCTGAGAATTAGTTTATACATTGATTTGTCTTTTATGTTGTTTAGAAAGCCTGAACTGTGAGACAGGATTTTTTTGTCATACATCGTGCACACTCTCACACTGAAGCAGCCTTTATTTGACCTCTTAATCAATCTGTGCCAGTGCAGGGGAAAAAGAGGGAGATACAAGATAGCTTATATAAACGCCAAGTTGGCTGTGTTCCTCTGAACCATCTGCACTTCTAGCCATGGTCAGACTAAATGTCTGCTAATGGCCCCCTTCTTCTATGATCCATTTGTATGTCCCTCTTTCTCTTTTTTCTTTTTTCCTTTTTTTTTTTTTTTAGTGAAAAACAAACGGCATTATTGGACTTGCTCTGCTTCAATTCAGCTGTGAATTTCAGGCCTAGAAAGGCAGCCAAGGAGAAGTCAGGCAGCAAAGCCTTTCTGCTTAGAAAAGCAAGGCCAAAACTGCTGATTTGGCTTCATTATGATATATGATATAATTTTTTTTAATCTATAAATTTTAATATGGTCCTTCGAGGACAAATTTTGAGCTGATGTTTTTTCCATTTCTTTTCTTCTTCTACCACCCTTTAGAAGTGAAGACGTTTGTTGGAAATATTCTGGGTTATAATTACTAGACCTTGTAACTTGTTAATCCATCTGCAGGAAGAAACCTTAAAACTAAACAAATTATATGTGGCTGATAAGATGGTAGCCAGGATTAGCTTTCTGGAGAAATAGGTTTTGGCCATAATAGAGCGTATTCTCAGTAGTGGTTTGGTAATAGTGAAAGGTGTATTTTGTTAGAAACATGAGAGAGGAAGTGGAGACCAGCCAGCAAAACAAGACCCTGAGTGCAACTGAGATCTCCAGGTAGTCCTGCAATATAAATAACAACTAGTCATTGTTCCTTAAAGCTTCATGCGAATCTTTAGTGCTTCCTCTTAGAGCCTGGCTTTTTGCAGCAGTCCATCTTTTTGATGTTAACTTTCCCTACGGCCAAAAGACTTAAATAGTCAAGTGTTGACTCCTTGTCCGCAGCACTGACACACATATCTGTAAGGATACTACCCAGGCTTGCTTTTCCCAGGCTGTGGGAGTGAGGGCCTGCTCTGATCTGGAAAGCCCAGAGCTGGGTCAGTGCAGCCCTGGGCCAAGGTCAGGATCTGCAAGAGCCTCCTGTGGTCTTGCCTCCTGAAGGGCTTCTCCTCCTGCACACAACAACCCACCCTCTTCTCATGATTCCCTATTGCTTTGTCGGGAAAAGGAGGGAACTCAGGGAAAGCAAATGACTGTCTAAATTAAATCAGTGCACTGATNGTATTTCACAACCTACACAGGGATTCTAATTTTCAAAGGTGCCCAGTACTTAATATTCTTTACTGGTATCAGCAGAGGGTGTGATATGTGCCTTGCCTGCCATTTATTATTTCCAGGTGATGTAAAAATCAGCTCTCCCATGTGTTGCACTCTTCCCTGATGCGTGATTTTTTGAGTGCAAAATCCATTCCCCTCCAACCAAATCACTAACAGAGGCAATCAGCACAAGGGGCCTTCCTCAGAGGAAGTTCACCCTAAAGTCAATTAACCTTGAAGAAAAGAGGGCTTTTCCCC
>VXBQ01015061.1:59203-71602 GCA_013400175.1 Phainopepla nitens | reverse complement strand
TCCCATTTCAAATGATAAAAGTACCAAAAAAAGGGGATACTAAGTTATATCAAAAAGGCAGTATGGAAAGACAAGCTTTCAGAGTTTCTCTCTGTCTGTAGAAACTAATATGTACACCTGGACCACCTCTCCTAAAATCTGCTTAGGACCTGTGACTGATTTAATGTGTTAGTATACTCACACCTCCATAATTTTTCCTGGTAAAGTTCAGGACTGGGATCTTCAAGGGTAGCAATGNGAAAAGAGGGCTTTTCCCCCATCTCCCTTCTGCCATGAGACACCTCATGTGTCTCGTGAGGTGAGTGTGTGTGTGTTTGTGTGCATGACCTTTTGGAGAGTCTGAATTTCTGGGCAAAAAGCCAAATGCTACGCCTCCTTCCCAGCCATGGGGTGTTTCAAGGCTGGGTGAAGACAGCAGATTGGATCCATCCTTTGTGTCGTGGCAGACTCCGGCAGCTCTGGCACAGGGCAGAGTTTGTGTTTGGAGTTTCTTAAAATTCAAAGTAAAAGCACTGAGGAACGCAGGCACTGAGTGGAGGCTACTTTCACCTCTCCACGTGCCAAGCCCTGATTAGAGGCAGGCAAGAAGGGGTTCCCACACGCAATGTGAATGGGGCGGGTCAAGACAGTGCTAACTGTGCATTTTTGGGCATTTCCCAGCAGACCCCAGCCTGACACTTACTCATGAGTAGCTCTCGCCACAGCCTCACCTCTGAGGCCCACAAGGCCAGGTCTCAAACCTGCATCCTTCCATTTAAGCCTGAGTTCAACAGAACTAAAGCAGCTGTGGAAATCTCAGTGGTGTAGGGTGCTAAAGTAAATTGCCAGTATGGCTTGGAAGTTTGAGATGAGCTGTGCCTCCTCTTCCTCTGCTCTCCTGAAACTGCAGGGACTGATTTATATGTACAAGCAGATTCTACTTGTGAGCAAAATCAAGCAAGTTCCCATCACCAGGAATAACATTGTTACTTTTAGTGGAAAGAAGCCATTCATGACCCAAAGCTCTGAAATAGTTCCACACAATGTGTTGAATACATAAAGCCTCAGGTTTCCTTTGAAAGAAAAATGTTGCAGGTTTTGTTCCAATCCAACAGGAAAAAAAAAAAAAGAGAGAGAGAGAGATTATTTTGCTATGCTTTCTCCTCCCTGTGAAAATCTTCACTGTGGAAGCAACACTTGCTATAAAATCAGGTACCACTTATAAAGTCAGAAAAAAAATCACTATGGATATCCGTATGAATAATACAAGAAAGTTAGTTCTTGTCAACAAACAAAATTACAGTTCATAAATAAGTAGAGTCAGGGCAAAAATAAGCAAAATCCTCAGCCAATCACTGGTTTCAGTCATTGCAAATTGTTAAGTATAATGGATTCTCTATTTCATTTGAAATAATCTATCCAAAAGCTCAGGTTATAGGTCATGCACTCACAGGAAAGCAAACAGCTAAAACCATGAGTCTGCTCTTTCATAAAGAAATGTTTGACCAGTTCTCTTATAAAAACATGGGTCTAGGGCTAAAATTATGAGCCCTGTCTGTATGCACTAGAAACACTGATCATATACTACTAAATTCAACAAAAATATGTCTCAGACACTTTGTGGAAGAGGTCCTGGGCTGGGTTTTATGTATTTCCTTTCACTTTCTAATATTCTTGCCCAAAGCTTTATGCTCTGAGATTTGTAATTGCAACAAAGAGGATTAATTTAATATCAATTTTTCATCTGTGTCAATAAAAGTGTCTCAAAATATAAGGAAAACCTACTACTTGGATCAAATTCTGAGGAACATATAAACCAGTGTGGGCAGCTCAGAGAATATTGGAGGTGTTACATAGGAAATGTAATGAAGATAAATAAAGGGACAAGCGTAGCAAAAAATATGTAAAAAATGAGTGTGTGCCATGGCACAAAACGAAGGGAGCATTTGTTGATTTGAAATTGCTTCTTTTTGCCCCCTACAGTGCAATTCATACAGTCTTATAATTACATACCCCATCACATGAATAAATAAACAGTTGCCATCAGTAGTGTCTTTTGAATCTGCAGGTCTGTAGACAGCTCCTCCATAGTATTTTTCCTTGAGAAACTTCCCCTAAGTATCACAGAAACCCATAAACAGGCCTCAAATGAGGTTGTCTCATGTCAAAACACGAGAAAAAAAGACAAAAGAATTTTCTCACCTGACCACAGTGAATACCCTGGGCGCCACAGAGAGGAGAAAATTGAAACACGGGTATCTGCACAAGGCTTCATGTATACACACAAAATGGTTATTCCTTCTTTCCCAAATGGCTGATCCCACAGTTTAGAATAAAATAAATGTTATAGGTGCATAGCCAGCTTCTAAGTTCATAGTCCTCTTTGCTGAAAAAAGGTATAAAAACAGCACAAAGCTTCTGACCATCTGTTTCTGTAATTTAGATTGTTTGCCGCTGAATATTATGCTAATACTGTACTAGTAGTCAAAACTCAAGGTGGAAAAAAATCAACTTTTCTCTATCAGTAGTTTCTTCTCTTTTTTTATTTTCTTTTTTTTTTTTTGTACCAAATTTAATTTATTTGGTAAGGACTTATATCTTCTTTATAGATTGAAAGCAGTTGAATGGGGAAACAAAAAAACCTAAGAGAATTTAGCAATTCTTCCTCAAGCCCAAACCCTGGTGATGTGTTTTCATTGGTCATCCCCAGCTTCTCCAGCTTAGGAATCATGGAATAATTTTTTCCTTGTACTGCAGCAGTTCCCAGAGACCCAGCTGTACTGACTATGCTCAGTGCACACTTGAATGTGTGCTTTTCCTCATGAGCCAAACAGAGAAGATAACGAGTAGGGGGAGAAAATTCTCAACAGGTCATTTATTTAAGAAATTAAACATGAATCTTCTAGTCCAGTGTGGACTGGACCCATTAGCCCTGTTTTCACCTGTGTGTTGGAGTTGTTTTGAGACCTTGTAGAGACATTTGTGTACTCAGCTTATTACTGAGATCACTAACAAATTTGGCACAGTCTATTAAGTGTTCAGGTACTATGGTAATCAGCTCAGTCTCAAATCCTTACCAGATGAAAAAGTGCAGAAGAATGACCTTTTAATCCCCTAGCCTTCGTTTTTACACCTTATCAGCATTTCACAGTTCCTTTTTTAATATGTGACAATGTAAAGAGTTTCATAATTCATCTCAGCTGTTGAATCCAAATGTGAAATTACTGGAGGAATTCTCACAGACACTTCATACAGAGAACTACTGTATTTCAAGGCTTGAAATGGGTTAGTCCATGAAAACCATTTCTAATGACTCAGATGGTGTCAAACTCACAATGAGCAGAGTGGTTCTGTCCCAGCAGAAGACAGTACATGGTGTGGCTAAACCATTCTTGACATTACTCTCTGTAATTTAAGATGAGTCAGAGACAGGCTCTTCTCCTTCTGTCAAAATCAGTGTCTGAACCTTTTCAAATAATCTTTATGTTCTTTGGAGTGACTCCTCTACTCCCACAGGGTTTGTTGGCAACTCAGTCAGAGTTTGAAGCACTTTTGAGTGTTCCTGCTCACAGGTATTGGGCAGGGATGTGGTCTGCCCTCAGGAGCACTTTTCAGAGAGCAGAGGGGTTAACAGGAGACACATCAAGGTGGTGGGAGCAGAACAGGACAGTGGTGGTATCTTCTTTGGAGATTTGGTCTCTACTTCTCCGTGTACCAGAGAGCCTCGTGCTGCCTGCCTTGAAGAGAGTCAAGAGTAGAGCTATTTCACCAGCACTGCTGCATTTGAGACCTTAACTTGGATTGAAATTTCTAAATGCTGAGCTTCTAATTATATGTCAGTGTTTGTAGAGGGGTAGGAGCAAGAGAAGACAAACTTGCTGTCTAAGGGAGTTTCTTGTAGCTTTCCACTGTGTATCTTTTCCTCATAAGACAATCCCCATCAACCATCGTAGCTGAATAATTGTCAGTTCAAGAATAGAGATGTTTAGGAATAGCTGTGAGCAAGCAGCAACCTGTAATTTTGCTGATGAAACCTAAAAAAACCTGGTCTGCATGAGCAGAGTCACCACGTATACTCCTCTCTTTGGAGAAATCTTCTGACTTCAGCAATGCCTTCCTACTGATGAAAAGCCCATCCTAATGTAGCACCAAAAAATATATGAAATAATAAGGTTGTCTAAAACTTCAGGTTACCTGAAAGTCTCAAGCTGTAGATGCATCATCCTCCTGAATATAATCACTGTGTAGTAGAGCTGATGGGGAAGATTTAACACAATTGAACATTTCTAGCATAGTCAGCCTCAATCAGCCAGAGATGTGGATATTGAAGGATGTCTTCAAAAGCAAAATACAAGTGGTTGTTTTTTTTTTTTTAGTTCTGAACAAATTATTGTGTGGTGCAGTATTGCCATTGCAATTAAACTTTGGGGCCTGAAACCTCAGGGTATAAATGCCATGGATTTCACCTGCTTGTAAATAGTGTTTTCCTTTTCCTGGAACCTAGTTATAGCAATGACAGATAGGGAGAGATACTCTTGTGATTTATACCATAGCTGCCACCACGATATTTGATCACTTGTGGTGGGAGACATGGATGCCAGTAACTTAAGAGTTACTTAGATTCCAAATCCTGTAATGTGTTGGCAGAAATCTTACTACTCCATTAAGCTGTGTTATAGTGTATGGAAAATAGACATATCAATCATCTTCAGTTAAATGTTTAGAACTCATGCGATATTTAAAAGAACAATGATATTTAAGATATAAAAATAGTGTACTTAATCTACTCTGCACTCTCACAGCCGTAGTTCTAGTTACATGGCAAGCAAAATTGTCCCACTGATTTAAATCCACAGCAGGGAGCACTAAAATTAACACAGTGCTGGAGGTTAGGTGAAAATAATCTGCACGCACAATGGAGCTGTGGTCTATCCCAGAGCTTCATGCAGCCTGCCAGAAACAAAGATGAAATGAGGGAGTGGTGGGTGATGCAGTAGGAGGAGGAATGGTGTTATGAGTGCTTGTCATTGTCTCTAAGAAAGAGAGAATTCCATGAGGTTTGAAACCTGTGAGCTGGGCTTTCTTTGCAATTAGGGAAGTCAAGGCAATTAGGCAGGGGAATGGGGATAGATTGCCTGGGTGTGCACAGAGGATGGTGGTAAACGCATTATTTTGGAATGTGTGGCAACACAGCTGCCAGAATGGCTGAGGCAGAGGAGGAAAATGGCAATCGCCACATGTCCTGGAGAATTCTAGCTCCGAGACCTCGTGGTGCAGGATGGTTCTGCCTTCTGTTTGCCTCCACCATTCTGTGCATAAAATCAGGCATTCAGGGGCAAGGGGAACAGCTAATTGTTTTTCTCTGGTTCTGTTTTAGCACTGTTAAAAGGAAAAGAATATAATAAAAAAAATAAACAACCAAGACCCATAGCAAAGTGAGAAGACTGGATCAGACACATGGACTAGCTAGTGAGCATCCAGTCTCCAGCAGCAGCAATCTGAGTCAGATGCTTCTAAGGAATGTGAACTAAGTCTCTAGAAGGCAGATGTTGAGTAATTTGGTCTCAGTGAGAATTTCATCCTAAATCATAACAGTTACACATTGGTCTTAACCCTGAAACATGAAGTCTTGCATCCCTTGATTTTTCTATATCCTGTTGCTTGAGCAGACCTCACTAATTTCTTGGCCCCAATGACATCTGGTGGTGAGGAGTTGCACAACCTGATGCCAGAATTTCAGCCGTTCCTTGGTTTTGAATTTTTGCTTTTCAATTTATCCAAGGCTTTATTTCAAGGGTTATTGGGTTGGTTTTTTTTCGCATAAATGTACATAGTTCATGGTTTATCCTTCGTTTTCATCTTCATGTGTGTCCCAGAACTAGATGCTGAACCTCTTCAATATTTAAAGATTTCGCAGGATGGACTAAATGTCTCTACGCATCTGACAAGTAGGATGTGAAAGGCATGAGTTTGGGGGAATTTTTTTTTGCAAGAAACAAAAATTTTGCTTTTCATAGGATAACCTGAGTTGGAAGCGACCCTCAAAGATCATTGACACTACTCCAATGTCATTTATCCAGACTGGGTCATATGTCTAATACTGGACAGAGTTTGATTTTACAGTGATCCTAGACTTTCCTGTTTCACTTTGCATGAAATAACAAGAATTCAGATTGCTCAGAAGAGGAAATTTAGGTTGGGCATTTCAACATAATGCCCAAAGGCATTAAAAATTGGGAGTGGATGGAATGACACAAAACCAAAACCATAACCAAAATGATGTGGCATACCTCAGGAACCCAACTTTCTCCCCCTGTTCCTGGAGACATTATAGTTTGCACGCAAACAGAAATGTGAAGCTAATCCAAAGACTGCAGGGGGAACTAGTCACAGTCTTTGACTACTAAAGAGCATTTATTGGCATGAGAGACCCAGGCTCTCCCCAGAGGGCACCAGATGTAGCAAAGGAAGTATCCACTGGATATGAGAAAATCTTTTTCACTCTGAGCATGGTAATAAACAGAAGCAGTTGTGCAGTTCTTCCTCAGAGATTTTCAGGACTTGGCTGAACCAGACCCTAATATGCTGGATCTATCTTTGAAGCGTAACTTGCTCTGATCAAGATATTGGACTGATGACCTTCAGAGGTTCCATTCCAACCTGAACTACTCTATAAATTTGTGACATTTATGATGCTTACCTGGGATTAAACTACGTGAAATTCGTCCAAAGTACAAAATGCAGTCTAGGACTTCGGCTATTTATAGCTCAAATTCAGGCCTTTAGCTTCAAAAAAACAAACTTCTTGGGAGAATGAAATGTTTCAGAGGAAAAAAAACATTACTTTTAGATCCCACCAAAAAAGAAAACCATCCCACAAATACTGTCCAATGTTAATTAAATTCTGTGTTTGAGCTTCAGTCACTGCTCAGTGATGAACCTGCTGCCATGGTAGCCTGACAGTTATTTAGATTTATGACTGTAAAGAAATCTAAAGCTGAGGAGAGATCAAATCTCAAAGCTAAGTAGAAGAAAGAAAATAAAGAAAACAAACCCACCAACATGGTGTTTTGACTACAAATTTAAACCACCAGAGTAAGAGCTAAGTTTTTATGAGTTTGGTTATTACAGCAATGCTGATCTGAAGCAGCAGAGGAGTTCCACAATTATATCTCTTCTACTTTTCATCAGAAAATAGTGTGTTGGCACTGATCAAAAACTTCTTCCTGATAAGTAGGGGAGGGAAGAGGTGGAGAACAGAGATTTTTGGATAAAACCAGTTTGGGAGTCCTGTGAGTTGCCTATTAGTGGAAAATATAGCATGGTTCGCAGATCTTAGACCCAGTGCTCAGTGAAATTGGTGCAGCATGAAATGCAAGCCAGAGCTGCTATGGCTATGTTAGATTTACATACAAAGAACATATCCACAGGGAAGGGCTGCTTCAAGCCCTCTCAGCAGGCACTGTGATTCAGTTTATTGGGGCAGATTTGGAAAAGGGTATTCCCACCATCTCCTTCTTATGCAGCTTCGTACTCTCTGACCATACCCTCAGTTTTAGGGTGCTCACTAATCTGCAAAACACGATGGAATGGGGATCTCTAATCCTGCTTTTCAGTGGAAAAACAAGCTCAGGTCACTCTGTCCCTTGGAGATCTGGTGCAAAGCATTGCAGACAGAAACACTGGTAATGAATGGATAGAGTGATGGTGCAATTATATCTGACACATGTTGTCATAAATCAAACCTGACAGAAGTCCCAGAATTATTTTACAAAGCTCTGTGCATACTGGAATGTCCAAATCTTTGAGGCAAAGCATAAAACCAAAGTCCTGTCCCTTCTTGTCTGTAATGAGCCTACAACCATAATTTAAATAACTGAGCTGTGAGGACTGAGGGCAAAGTATTTCCAGATCAAGGGCAGCAAGATATACATTAAAAAGAATGAGTAGATTGAGGGTTTTTTTCTTCTCTTAAGGCTGCAATGTAGAGCTGTAATCACTAACAGTATAATGCTGGCACCTGGACTTGTGTCTGTGCTGCCAGCAACAAGAGAAGAGGTTGATGATCATACCTTTCAAATTAGATATGCATATATATATATACATATATATATATATATAAAAGAGGAAAAAATACTTTCATCTCAGAAAGATCATGTTGCTGTTTCTCAATGGAAGGTGTTCAGATTCTATACTGAACAGTGGGAGAATAGAAGTCAGAGACAGGAAGGCTGCCTTGAAGTCGTATCATAGAATCACAGAATCATTTACGTCAGGAAAACTCTCTAAAAATATTCAGCCCAACCATTCCCCCAGCACTGCCAGGGCCACCAATGACCCATGTCTCCAAGTGCCACGTCCACATAGCTTTCAAATCCCTCCATGGATGGGGACTGCACCACTGCCCTGGGCAGCTCTGCCAGGGCTGGACAGCAGTTTTGGTGGAGAATTTTTCCCTATACACAATCCAAACCTCATCTGGGAAAACGTGAGGCTTTATCCTATCCCTTGCTCCCTGGGAGCAGAGCCCGACCCTCCCTGGCTGTCCCCTCCTGGCAGGGAGTTGTGCAGAGCCACAAGGTCCCCCCTGAGCCTCCTTTTCTCCAGCCTGAGCCCCTTCCCAGCTCCCTCAGCCCCTCCTGGGGCTCCAGCCCCTTCCCCAGCTCCGTTCCCTGCCCTGGACACGCTCCAGCCCCTCGGTGTCTCTCCTGCCCTGAGGGCCCAGAGCTGTCCCCAGCACTGGAGGTGCCTCAGCAGGGCCAGCCCAGGGGACGGGCACTGCCCTGGGCCAGCTGGACACACTGTGGCTGATACAAGCCAGGATGCTCTTGGCCCATCCAAGCCATCCAATAAAGGATGGAGATTCTCTTTGCCCTACTTCTGTTGCTGATGTATTTGCAAAATCAATTGTTGTTGTCCTTTATGACAATGGCCAGATTAAATTCTAGCTGACCTTTGGTCATTTTAATTTTCTTCCTGTACAACCCCTTTTATAGAGCAGGGAATTTTGGACTTTACTACTCCTGGCCTGGACCCCATCAGCTCCTGTCCCATGAGCTGCAGGTTCCTGGCAACTCCCTCTGTTCCTCTGAGGCTCTCCAGTTTGGGAAACACCTCTGTGCATGGTGCTGGAGTGCTTCACTGACAGTGGGTGATCAGAACACTAGAGCTGTTCCCCTGACTGATCAGGACCTCCTTCCTGGCCTGGTTTCTCCACAGTTTTGGTTGGAAATAGAATAGCAGTATGTCCTGTTCTGAGGGCAGGGCTGGGTAAGGTGACCAGAGGTCCCTTCCATGAAATTACTGCAAGATTCCACTATTTTCTCCTGAACTGTTGTGTAATAGTAAGAAATATCTGTCATACTTGGCCATAATTCAGTTCATGGGGTTTTTTTTCCTATCAAATATTGAATGAAAAAATGATACAATTTTGCAATTAAAATGAGAAGCTTTAATTAAATTTTGTTTTCTTGTTTCTCCTGAGACTACATAATCTTTGAGTTCCCACTGATGATATCTCACAGTGACACACCACAGGGGTTTATTCCTAGAATTTTTTTGTTATTCTAGTTCTAAAGGTTCCATGCGAAGAAAGGAGTACCATCAAAGAGAAATTTTCTATTTCCTGAAGTTTTAATCTATTAAGACTTCCAAACACTTATTAGCTATAAGAAGGGAAAACAGGTAAGCCTAATGGCAAGATTTACAAAATCAATCCATCATTGATTTGCAGACTATTAGTAGTCCATAAATTAAACTATTTCATTGGAATATGTATGCCCTCCCTTCAGCCTTTTCACCTATTTTCCATAGATGACTAGAAAAGCTTAAGAATCTTCTTGGTTTTAATGACATTTTTGTTGACAAAACAAGGCAGAAGTTTACAAATTTTGTCTCTCTGCAGATAAGTCATGAATACCCACCCTGACACCTTCCTCTAATGAACTGGTCGCCTTGCAGAGCTCGCAAGAGCTGAATGGTCTTCATCAGCCTTGCATGTGTAACTGCCTTACAAAATACTCAGGACAGGGCATCAGTCAAAACAAAGTCTATGCAAAAATTTAGTATTTTAGCAGATGGAGTCAGAACAGCTCACTTGCGTGCAGTAAAAGCCTTAATATTTCCACAGCTGGCAAGTTTCCTGTGGTCTAAATGATTGGAGCTTTTGGGTTTTTGAGAGAGTGGACCTAAATCAGGCTTTAACTCATAAACATTTTGTGTTTCAACTATCAAGGTGCCTGAAAAGAGAGAACTAGAAGGTTTAAGTAATTTGGAGAGAGAAAACGTATCTTTCGTCTTCTGCCCCACATCCTGAAGCAAAAGCAGTGATATGGTAAAAGCTCAGTTTTGGCTTCTGTGACATTTTTTTACAATCAGGCTTTTCTTGATTGTTGCCCTACAGCCAGAGATCTCACCTCTCGCCTCTCCTGACCAATATAATTGTGTCAACAGAAGTCTGCAGTACAGAGGAGATCAACTTCTGAATTTTATTGTGCTGCTTCTGTGAAGCCCAGTGTAACAGGAGAGTGTGTTATGAAACCAGGCAATAATATTACACAGCTATGAGTCACTTAATATACGCTGGTTTTGTCAAGAGCAAAAACTCTTTATCAGAAACAATGCCTGTAGGAAAGTTAACTATTTCTGATAGCAGGTTCTCTGACTGGAGCAGCCTGGTCCATGAGGAAGCCAAAATCCTATTATAATGCTGTGTAAACTGAAGCTTTATTGGTTCACACACTTCTTGACAGTCAGAAGATTTGAACCAAAAGAGACTTTGTCAGAGTTGAAGACTGCTCAGGGGCTGCACTAGCACCAAAGGACGTTTCAAAGGAAGGGCTAATGTTTCTCTCACTCCACGTGGCTTGGGGTAGTAACTGACATGAAATTTATAACTGTGATTTTTGACCACTTGCTCTGGATTGATGTAGATGAAGGATGGACAAATCCTGTTCAGAATTAGAAAGAATAAAAGCCCTGAAAAATTGCCCCACACCTGTGTTCTAGCCTTTCCTTAAACTATGAGATTCACCTTTACTTCAGAGTGTGGATTTTGCCACCTCCATGCTAAGGAAGTCAAACATCACGTTCTCTTCCCAATGGGATCTTCTTTTGAAGTAGACATTCACCAAAAGCTGCCTTGAAATAGATCTGTCACTATCCAGACCCCTCTATTTCAGTGCAGGGTCTATTTTACCTGCTCTTTAGCACAGGGATGGACTGGAAATCTCAAGCTCTGGTCCCAATGGTGACCAAAACAATGGGGTTATTTTGTCTGCTGCAGAGCAAGTCAAAGCATGTTTCCCCACCTTCTATGACTGGTAGAGCAAGGTGTTGTTCAGAGGGCATTTTGTCACTTCCACCTGTATGCTTAGCTATTCAAAAGCAAGATTTCAAAGCAAAATTTATTTGTGTTGTCGTTCTTCCCTTCCCTGTTTTCTACAGGCTGCTGCTGTACTGTTGTTATGCTCTGTAAAATCTTTGCTCATACTGCTCTGCAGGAAAAATTTATTCCACTGATTCTATGTTAAAATTTTCAGGATTGCTCAAGTCTGGCCATATCCAGGCAAATACATGACAGATTTCCACAGATGCTACCTGTGTACACACCCACAGTTTCGATATACAGTGGTTAATTCTCCTTAAATGTAGTAACCAGAGAAAAACCCACAGAGATATTTCTGTTTGCTTTATATGGTCCTGAAGTGTTTAGGCTGATGCACCAGCTGCTTTACAGTATCTCTGAAAGGAGGCAGTTTCGGGCCTTTATATGGATAGCAGCTTGTGAAATCTTCGGAAGCATCAGCCTCTCCTCTCCATAGCAGCTCAGCTGACCTGATTGCTGGGACTCATGTGTGAGGATACAGAGCTCCCCGTGGACTCAAACCTTGCTTCTTTACTATCCTGGCCATCTGAATCATGGTGATTACTATGCAGGGAAGACGGTGCCTTTCATCCCAAATTGCAGGGGTGTAAGTGGAACAAGCATTCAGATCTGCTGTGTCACATCTGCTTCATCGTCAGTAGTCATATTACTTATTTTCTTTTTTTTTTTACTCACTCTTTTCCATCTAATTGGGGAGCATTGAAAGCAAAACCACAAAATCCAATTGATTTTAAATTTGTTCTTAGCAAAAGGAGGCTGAAATAAGTAATGAAAAAAAAAGGAGCTGAGACCTTACTGAGTGTAGTCCCTACTGAACCAGGACCACCTGCCTTCATCCTAAATTCACTCTGGCCACTCCTGCTTTCTCACCACTCCTGCTTTCCCACCAAATTAGATATCAGACACCTTCTTAAATTTCCACAGATCTCCTGTTACCTTTTGTTAAAGAAAAAGCCCATTGATGCAGACAGCATTTTTCTCCTCTGGTTAAATGACATAGGACAGAATGGTGGCCCTCCACACAGCACAGCCCT
>VXBQ01015061.1:31051-52504 GCA_013400175.1 Phainopepla nitens | reverse complement strand
CCTGAATTCTCTGCGCTCAACAGAGGAGCCCGAGGATAAACCCTCCAGTAAATCCTATGTGACTGAAGATATAGGAGCCTGCCTGTGAGTAAAAACATTTTAAATATGATTGCTATACCTGTAAGTAACTAAAGAGCTCTTTTGGAGCAAAAAAATTTCCTTGGAAACATCTGAGTCAAATCATCTAAGCCTGGGAGCCCAAATTTATGTAATACCATTGCTTTCCTCTCCTCATTGTCCATCCCCTGCCTCAAAAGGAAAGAGTTTGCCCTGTCCATCTATCATTTAAATGGTAATGAACTAAATGAATTCTACCTCACTTCTGAGCTTCAGAGTAAGCTTGGGTTTATTTATTCGTTTAAAGGCACAAGAACCCATTTGACATTGCTGAACATGTCCCAGATTTATGGAAAATAAAACAGTACTAATCTTGCGCGTTTATTAGTTTTTCTGTCAGATGCCTCCATGAGTATTCAGAGATGTGAATTTGCCCTGCAGTTCTGTTCTGACTAGAACAGCATCTCCTGAAATGTAAATGTTATCTTAAGGTCATATGCTGATGAAAACCCCTGTTTTGCCAAAGTCTAATTTCTTGGTCACTTGACAAAGCAGCTGCTGTTCAGTTATATGGCACAAAGAATGCTATTAAAGATGGATAAGTTACATGTTTGATTTGGCATATATTATACAGCTTCTAAAGATAAAAAAATTACAATGTATGATTATTTTTCCTACTTTAGCTGAGTAAATAAAAGACCTCTCACAAATATGTATACAGGAATGATACTTCTAAGTAGATTTGTTAATCTACACATCTATTATGTAGCCCTCTGAGGGCTTCTGTGACTGCATTTTAAAGGATCAACACAAATATCCTAATATGTGACATAATTTATTTGCCAAATAATAGATTGTTATTGAGACAAATTCCTGATTTGAAGGAGAATACAGAGATTAGACAGTTGTAAATGCTATGTGACAGTAAGCTCTGCAGCTGATGTACATTAAGGAAAATAAAAATTGCAAGGTTTAGGTAATCAACAGCTGGTGTCAGCTGGTACTGTACCACATCAGTGCCTCCAAGGTTGGTAAAGATTGTTTTTAACCATCTGGTAGTTATCTAGCAATGGTCAATGTCAGAAGGACAATACTGGAGGCTTCTGCTTCTGCTTTGGCAAACCAGGACAAATGCTCACTTGTGCAAACAGAGAGCATGCAGTGTGGGTCAAGAAAGACAATATGACATGTTTTAGGAGGTGGTGCTGTAATTCCTGGCCCTTTCAGTGTGCGAGAAGGTGCTGACAGGGAAATCATCCTACAGGGGTGTAAGGTTTGGGTTACACAAAGCTCCCTGTCCAGGAAGAGCTGGAGCTTTTGAGCCATAGCCGGGTTTGAGCTCTGAGGAGTCAGCTCTGGAAGCAGAGATGTGTCTGGGAGCTCGCTGTCTGGTGATGGGTGGAGAAGTAATGTTGCCTGCACAGTTTTTGATGTCCATCTCACAAGGAAAAATGTCAAATATCCTCAGAAAAATATCAACAGTGTTTTCTCTTACCAAAAACTTGCTCTCATGCGGGAATACTTGGTCCTTCACAACAAAGAATTAAAAAAAGAACCCAGGAGATTGGGATGTCTCTGGCCTCTTCTCTTCTGTTTTCTTTCCCTCCCTTCTTAATTATGAAGTTCAGAGAGTTTCCAAGTGGCAAAGATAATTTAGCATTTCAGATATGACATTACTTTGCAGGACATCCATCACTTATTTGAACATTAACCCTCTCATACATAAGGAGGTAGGAAAGTTATTCCAATGAGAAATAAGCATGAGTGAAAATGAAGCACTCACTTTTAGACAGCAAACTAACTCAGCAAAAATAAGATTCATCAATATTCAGGTCAAAAAAGGATATACTTTTCTAAAAATTTATCTAGTAGGCTGGCAGTGGATATCCCTCTCCTGATTACTGAAAATTTTGATAGGTTGCATCATAAATCTTAGTTTCCAGAGGAAGATCTGGGATCAGAAAAGCCTTCTCCGTGTATTTTAAAGTGTAAGGGAAGCATCTTGTGTTTATTGACTGCACCATTCATTTCAGGGATATGTGATACTCCCAGTCAGCTACAGACAAAGAAGGATTTCCCTGCTTTGGAACAAATAAGAATTTTTTTTTGCTAGAGATTGGGTAGGACTTGATCATTCCCTGGTGCACCAGTTCTTTGTCTCAGTACAGTCCTCCACCATAATGAGAACATACCGCATTTTGTGTCTCTCTTATAAAATTTAAGTCACGTGCTGAGGTTCCCTGCTCTTGCAATTTGCTTCTTCAAATTAGCTAAGACACCTCCCTCTGACATATAATTCTTGTGAAACTTGTTAGCTCTGCTTCAAATAAGTAAGTAGGTAAATAAATAAATAAGAAGGCTGGAATTCATCACTCAAATCAAGTAACAGACCAGCAAAAAATTCATCAATAAAACATCCACGTTGTAAACCATCAATATTTGCAGTAAACCATGAGCAGAGAGAAGGCCTGGTAAAATAGCTTCCACTCCTGAAATGCCATATCCTGATTAGCAAAAACACGGCCAGATACCAGCTGAGCCGAAAGGGAATCCCAGTGCACCTGCAGAGAATCTTGTCCCTCCTTAATGTAATTTCTCTTCAGACAGAGCACATTCCAGAGCTACAGGTATGGAAAGGAGAGATCATCAGAGGAGCCTGGTAGAGCAGTGATGTTTATGTGCACCTACTCTGTGTTCAAAGGCTTTGTGCCACCCTGGTGGTCCCAAAACATCCACTTAACATCCAGCTGACATCTGGGTGTAAAAAGTGAATGATAAGGCACTGCTTATCCTGACTGCCCAGACATCATTGCTCTGCCCCTCCTGTATTTACTCTCTGGTTCTGTTCCCACTGCTACACAGGGCTCTGCCCTTCCTCATCCCTAAGGTGTGGGGACTTTAGAGCCAAAGGATCATCTTGCTTAGAACACCTATGTCACAGGTTATTAAGTTTCACTCAGCTGTTCCTAAGATTGATTCCAGTAATTGATGTGCTGTGAAAATTCTCTTCCAGAGAGAGAGAGAGAGATTCAGCCTTGATTTAAAGGGAGGGTGAAATAGAGAGCATGCTGCTTTCTCAAGCAGTTTGTTCTGGCTTGTAATCTTCCTTACTCTAAATCACACTAGTCCTTCTCTGTCTGATGAAAGAACCCTCTTCTAAATGGGTTCTTCTCTCCACACAAATATTTCCCCAGTAGTCAAATTACCTCTCCATCTTCTCCTTGTCCATTTGAGTCTGAAAGGTGTCTCATTCTTGGGATTTTATTCTTCTGCCTTTGTCTGGTGCTTTTCTGAGTTTTCTCCCTCTTTTTTAATTATACTTTTTTTACATACTTAATAGAAAGCAAACTGGGATGCATGCGGAATTGCCATTTGACTCACACTGAATTTGCACACAGTGTAGGGTTGCAATAACATTCTATTGAAGGAGGAATATGCATACAAGAAGGAACTTAAGGAATGACTTTTAACACCAAAAGCCCTTTAGAACAGTATTTACAGTGCTCATAGAGCACTTAGAACACATAAACATTATAGATCTATAGATGTATATGTATCTTGGCTCTGCAGACTAATAGCCATAGCACTTTTTTATTTTTTCTGTATTAGTGGGGGCTGTGCCTTTAGGTCTTACTGAATAAAGCCAGTAAGAGAAAAAGAGGTGGACAGAACTCAGAAGTTGAATGTGTCAACAACACGGAATTAATCAGTGTCTTGCATAAGCATGCAGAGTGGGATAACCAGTGAGGTAGGTAGACTTCCTCGACTTATCTAGACATGGAATAATGTTCAGCTCTCAGTGGAGTCCTCTGCCCTGATCTCATGGTCAGAGAGATGTTCCTGTCTGCTCCAAGATTTTTGCTGACAATTTTGTCTCTAGATGACAGGCAAAAGCTCCAAACAGGCTCAGCTCCTCAGCTCCTTAGCATCATCTACAGCAGTGACTTTAATTCTTTGTACACTGTGTCACCTGTGTCGTCTAAGAAATGTCATTCATGCTCACCCATTTAGGAATTCAACACGTCATATTTATCATGTTCCTAGCTCTCTGACTTATCATCTAGTCAAGATTTTAATTAAAATACTTCCACAATGTATTGCTGTGAAGGCATAATCACTTTGGCTTGAGCTTTCTAATTCTCATTTCCCAGTTTTTGTCCAGGACACAATAGGCTTTACGCAACAGAGCAGTATTCCTGATGGGGGGCTGGAAGGTACCACTCAGACCAAGGTCAGCCACCTCTGCTGGGACATTCCTTCTGCCATCACACCAATCACCCCTCTCCATTCAGGGATCTCCAAACGCCGTAGAAAAACTCGGAATGCTGAGAGTTTCAGCAAGGCATGGAGCTCAGGTTGAGTTACTCACCCACCATGACCTGTCCCTTATAGGCGGCCCTCACATCCCTTGCCTGCAGGAAGGTTGCCCCTTTCCCATGTACAAAATTTCATAACTGTTTTATAATAACTGAATATACATTCTGCATTCCTGCATGGACTGCTTTGCCTTTGGCTCTGTTAAAACATGTTTTGCACAAATAAGCTGAACCTCACCAGTGATCTTCCTTACATGGACCCTGAAGTTATTTATACTTCTACCAATCCTCATCAGCTGCAAATTCTTTTAGTAGTGACTTTAAATCTAATCCTGGATTACTAATGAAAACATCCCATAGCCCCAAGCACAGGTATGGTTCTTTGGAGATTCTGCTCAGAATGCCCTTGGTTGATGATGGTTTGTCTGAATTTTCAGACCTGCTCTTTATCCTTTTGTTTACATCACCCTATTGAGGTCTTTCCCCCTCCTCATCTTCCATTGCCTTTTCCTTTGAAAACTAAAACCACGATATTCAGAAATGCTCTTTACTACATCAGCTGGCTGGCAGCTCTGTTTGGAGCAGTGGGATCTTATCCATGGGAAAGCACATGATTATGTTAAGCCACAAGTAAATTGAAAGGTAGAGGCCATTTCCTATGTTCTGACATAAATACATACATATATATAAGCTAGTTCATAAAAACTTGTCAGTTCCTTTTACAGGATTTGGACCTATATTGCAGATAGGTTTGGGGTTTATGTTTGTTTTAATATTTGTACTGTTCTTAAACAAATGGATTGGTTCCATCTATGTGTTTTGCTTTAGCAGTGTGGTGTTAAACATATTCAAAATGTTTCAGTCAAGTAAAGATTTGGCTTTGTCCAAAAAAACCCCAAACCACAGAACTACAGAAACAGACAAACACTGTAGCCATTCTCCAAATAGGGTGTTAGGATTTGGCTATAAACCTAAGCTGTTTAATATGGTTTGGGTTTATGAAGTAGGTCATGGTGGTTAATGTTTAGTGAGCTGAACAAGAATGGAAGAAAATTATAATGGAAAAACTTGGTTAAAAAAAACATCTCTTCATAGATGGCTGTAAGGGGGATGATTTGACTTCTGGCGTGTACCACAAATTTTGGCTAAGCTGGAAAGCTTAGAAAGCCTTTCAGCTGATATAAGCTTGATCATCTGAGCAGGACTTTTTAGCTCATAACACTCCTAATGTTGAACACTTGGCACGTGGTGGTGACAGCTGCAGAAGGCAGAGGGGGAGGAGGCTGCAGCTCTGTGCCTTTGTTATGAAGAGCAGCAGCACAGGGGAGGCAGAACCACCTAAATTGGTGTTGTGTGACCTGTGGGGGGACTGTGACAGCATGATCAAGCTCTGAGCACAAGCCCTCAGCACTGCCACTCCTCTATGTGCACACAGACATGCACACGCTGCCAGAATCCAACACTTCACACACTCACACCATATCCAGAGCTGGAAGGGACCCTCCAGTGTTTTACTCTGACCATAGCCAGAGTCATGTCTCCACCATGCCAGTGCCTCAGCTTTGTGAACCTAAGGCCCAACAGCCCAGGGAATTTGGTGATAAGCACAAATTCATTAACAAGCCAAGACATCAGTGATGTTTCCAGAGGTAGTTTGGTTTCTCTCTGTACCAACCTCCAAAGAGCCCATACACAGACAGCTTCTAGAAGATAATGCACCAGGTTTTGCTTGTTCCTAAAGGGCATTTGGCCTTATCAGTCCTCCTCCAGGCAGACTATCAAAGCATTCTCTCAAATCTCTCACTAGAAATAACTGTCATACAGACACCCACAGCAGCTTGATTGGAGGAGAACCCAAACCACCCTCGCTGTGTGAGGTGCAGAGGAGAAAAAGATGGTGGCCCATGTGGTGATAAGCATTGCCCAGACACCAATCTGAGGGAGTTCATGTGCCCACCTGTCATCACATCATCCTCTGTTTCTGTGTATCCTGTTTCTGAATAACCCTATGTTCCTGTGCAGTGGCCAGGGAGCAACTAGTTCCCAAATACTTCCTTGAGTTTTACCCTGGCTGCGTGAAGGTTCCAAGAAGGAACCCCAGAAGGTTCACCATGGGGAAACAGGCTGAATGGCGATAATGGGACCAGCCTCACCAGGCAGCTGAAGGGTTGGGTTTAGCTGGCATGAACACTAGCCAGCTCTCACTCTTAACTGGTGAGTTGGTAAAGGCTGAAAAGAGCCTTCGGAACTCAATACATAAAATATGGCAAAACCAATAAATGTAAAATACCTTTTTAGTCACTTTCAGATCAAACTGGCTATCAAAGAAATAATGTTTTTATATTCCAAGGCCATCTCCATGCAAAGACTTTTCCTCAGACTGTTTTCTGATGGGAGGGGGACCTCAGGGGAAAACACCTGAGAAAGTGGAAGAATTACTTCTGACTCTATCCTCTGCCCTGGAAGTTATGTGTTAAATTCCCTCCTAGCACAGCAGAACTGGCTTTAAAAGGTTTCTAAAACAAATAAAACAAAAAAGACACTATTTTTAACATCAGTGCCTGCTCATCACAGCTCATTCAAATGTGAATTCTGTCTGAAATTTGTCTGACATAGGATCACCTAACAGGGAGGTGCATGATTTTTAATAATAACCTTAGTTAATAATCTAATACCCAGTGTGCTAGACCTGAGATAATACCTGAGGACCTGACTTTTTGTGATATGATTTCACATTTAGTCCCACAAGGGTCTGGGCTTTTATTTTTTTCTTAATGAGCCTTGTCATGCCCTTGACGTGGCACAAGTATGAACTGGTTTCCCTCCTCTGGTTTGTCATGAGGCCTCCCTCCACTTAACCAACCACTTGTACAGCTGTTATTAAAAAGCAACATCTATCCAGTGGTGAAGACACAGCTCTCACATCCTTCAGCTCCTCTTTCCACCTTCTTTCCCTTATTTGCTCTGACAGCATTTGACTGTGTCAAAAGCCCAAGTTTTAGCGACACAATTTCCCTTCCCATTTAATATTTTAGTACAAGAACAGCTTTGCTTTTATAAAGATGTGGTTTAGTCCTCAAGTCATCGAGGAACATCACTGGCATCTCAAGTGCAGCATCCCACCTCCAAGCCAGCAGCAACTTGTTGGAGAGGCTGTTAGCCCATCATATGTTCCTTGATGTTCTGGACTCACACTCTCAGGGGAACCCATTAGCATTCACGCTTTCAGGCAGTTCTCGCCTCCCCTGTTAATAATTACCCAGGGAGGGGGCAATTAAAATAGGTTCTGAGGCTATGAAGAACCTCTGTCCACCTTCACTACTTGCAGAGCCAAATGGGAACTGTAATGTACATTTGGAGACAACTCCTGAAGGTTTCTGCACCTTTGTTATGTTCTTGTTGTCATTAAGCACGATCTAATCCTCCATTTCAATTCATTAACCTGAACAGAGGCCAATTTTGAAATGTGACTGCAACACAGCACCAGTAAAATTTCCCTAGATACCTGATGAAGTTCTATCATTATAAAATGGATAATTTCATGGGGATAGACAAGCGTATGGGAACTGGGGACCAGTTAGCACAGGCTTCCTGTGGAATTCCATCCAAATTACTGACTCTCTGCATCTTGATCTTACTACAGGCAATGGAAAGGTTCCTTTCATCCAGCCAACAGTTAGAGAGATCTTGAGTAGAAAGGTGTTCTCTGCCCAGTGACAGCAGCACAGGGATAAATTCCTCCACAACCGAGCCCTGAGCAAAGCAGGCTGAGCAAAGCAGGAAAGCATGCAGGATAATGAGCTGCGTGAGGTGTATTTCAGCACCACTCACCAACGATGGCCTGAGAGCTACCATGGCTCTGCTCATCCTATGTGGTGTGAGTGTGCCCACAGCCATCTCTGCTGATGGCCTCTTGGCACTCCTGACAAGCCCTGCAGCAGCCAGGGTCAGCAGCACACCAGCCCTGCTGCAGAAATGGTGTGGGAAGTCCCGCCTCGCTTTAGCAAGAGCTGATCTAAATTCAAGCTCCAACACCTCCACAGCCTGTCCTAAATCTGAACTGGGATGGCTCAAAGGATCCCTTAAAAGATTCCAGAGATTGGAAATCTTAGGCCTGTCTCCCTTAAAAGCTGTCATTCAATTCGACCTGGGGAGGGGGGAATAAAAAAATAAAAGAGCAGATGAAGGACCTGAAAATAAATATGCTTTCCATTTTTCAAAATTTGATCTTTTCTGACTAAACCCTATATTATTCATGTGCTGTATATTTTACTGCAGTTAGTTTCAAAGCTGTTGGAAATCACAGATCAGTCCCTCAACCACGATGTCTTTATTATGCGTACATAAATCATGCATGGAAGGGCCCTGACAGCTGACGACGACGTAAACTCTCAGGAAGCAAAGCCCCTAAGCCATGTAAGAAATGTATGTCACAGAAAAAAGAAGTATGTCATCTTTATTTCCTTTTTATGGATATTTTTGTCTTGTCATTATCAAGGAAGACTTTTTCTTCCCCCTGTACTTCTGTCTAAATGTAGTTAACTCAGAGGTAATTTGCAATGGTGTTTCAATGACACAAATGGAGAACCCTTCCCCACATCTGCCTGCATCTTCAAGGATGAGCATGTTGTAATTACACAGTTCCAGTTTCATTAACAGCTCTGCTGTACCCAGTGTGGTTCATAAGGATTCTGGTGAAATGCAGAAGTTCACTGAATTGTCAGAAGCATTTGGGTGCTATAGGACTCATGTAAATTATATTAGAGTTTTTTGAAGCCATGGGTCCATTGCAAGATTTGATCAGATTGTTGTGGGGCTTTTCTGAATGGAAAAAAAAAATAAAAAACCAAGGATTCCCCATTGTGCTGTAGCTGAAAAGAAGAAAAAAGTACTAAGAACTGGAAATACTCGGCAGAAAGAAAGAAAGAAAGAAAGAAAGAAAGAAAGAAAGAAAGAAAGAAAGAAAGAAAGAAAGAAAGAAAGAAAGAAAGAAAGAAAGGAAAAAAGAGAAAAAGTATTTGCAGTTCCAGTTAAGATTTTCAGTTTCTGAAACACACATTTTTCTTTTCACTTGCTTGATTCTTTATTATCAGGGGTGCAGTTCAGTTAATTTGCTTCTTTAATTTTTTTAAATAAAAATTTGGGATAGTCATAAGTAGCAAATCGTGGCGGGCAAAAAAAAAAAATAAAGAATCTTTTGGTCAGAAAGTGAAAAACAACCTTCCAAATAGAAAATTGGAGAAAGTACTTAATGAAGCACTGTATGACTGTCTGTATATTGGGCTATGGACCAAAAAAAAAAAATATTGACAGACTAAAAAGAATTATTTTTTCTTGCTATGCACATTCACACACTAAGCTTTCACTCACTGCACTGAGCAGGGCACTTTAGACAGACTGGTGAGCTCATATTTCAACACCTGATGAGCAATGATCACATAGCAGCCACCCACCCCTGCTGCTATATTTGCTGCATTTATATGTTGTCCTGTGTGTTGCCACTGCCTGGAGAAAAAGTCCCTCCTAACTCCATGTGGAAGAAATTGCACCTTTTTCCCAAGCAGCATATCAGCTTTGGGCTGATCTACTCATGCATCCTCCTCTGTCCACATCCACCTTCTACATCCATCTTACTGCTGTAGGGTGTCTCCCATTTATTGAACAACTAGCTTACTTCAGGTGCAGGATAAGACAGGCACCTACATACGAGTCAAGGGGGAAATCTTTTAGGTTGGATATCAGGAAAAGGTTCCTCATCCTGAGGGTGGTGGGGCAGTGCCCAGGCTTCCCAGGGAATGGGCACAGTCCCCAGGCTGCCAGAGCTCCAGGAGAGTTTGGACAGCACTCTCAGGGATGCACAGGGTGGGATTGTTGGGATGTCTGTGCAGGGCCAGGAGCTGGACTGGCTGATCCTTGTGGCTCCCTCCCGGCTTGGGGTATTCTGTGATAACTCCTTTGTTTCCTCTCAGCTGTTGGTGACATTGTTGATATCTCCCCTTGGCTTCTCATTGCTACAGCATGCAGTGGTCACAATGAGGGGGAGGGGGCTTCATCACACAAAAATCAGCTCAAACATGAAATAGTTTAAGAAGACAATTCACAGAATCACAAAGTCTTTAAGGGTGTGTCATTAAAGAAAAGTACTCGAAGATTGTAGAGTAAAAACTTTAACCCAGCTCCATTCTGTTCACCACCAATTCCTCTATTGCTGGTTAAGTCCCTCTTTCTCTGCAACAGCTCAGCCCTAGAGAGTTTTTCTCAAAGAAATCCCACCCGCTGTGTCTTGGTTCATTGGGGAATCCTCTTTTTGGGATGCCACTGTAAAAAACCGAGAGTGGCAAGCAAACACTGTTCCTCAGAGAAACACACAGAGAAAGGAACAGCAGATATATAATTCTGTCTGTGGGGGGAAATTCAGTACAAGCTGAGATGTTTGTTGCTGCTTTTATCCTCTTGCCTATGCAAATTAGTGGCGTTCAGAACTAAATGGAAATGTGTTAAAAGGAAATCTGAAAGTAGGATCTGTTTCATACGCTAGTCCTGCTCCCTTGCTTTGGAAAGACACCTGTGGACACATTTTCATTAATAATTTCACTCTATCTCTTCTCTGATGCAAATTTACAAGCAAGAAGCAGGAAGAATGCCAAATCAAATGTTGCAGGCAGACTGGTGAGATAATTAGTATACGATGCATGAGGAAGAAGAATCCCAAGAAGCAAAGCTAGATGTGCATGTACCTATTTGTGACAGCCTTTGGGGGAAGCTTCAATTCACTGAGGATCAGCCGTGTCTGCATTTCGCCCTTTCCTCCTCCCACTTAGTATATCACTCCCAGGAATGTCCTTTTGCCTTGAGCTTTTGAACTGATGAAGTACCTGCAGGAAAGAGGAAAGAAAAAAGAACTTTAAAATAGATAAGCTGCTTATCTCTTTAGCTGACTTGAATTTGCTGCTGTGTGGAGGAGGATGCTATCAAAATCCGAAGTTTAGAAGTTAGTACTGCAGGAAAAGTTTCTAGATGTGCATCACCAGCACAGAACCCTCCGTGCATGTTATTCTGGATATTGCTTCTAAATCACTGCTAGAGATAAGATTAATCCAAGTACATTGAATTTGCTTTTTCAAAAGTTATTCCTGCTGGGGTTTAGCCAAGGAAACAGGCCTTGTGTGATCATACTTTGTGCTTGACCAGCTACCTGAAATTCTTTTTCAATAACCTGCAAACCCACAGATCAACTTCAACAGAAGGGCAGAGGCCTCAGAGTTTTTCATGAAAACCAGAAGCTTATCTGCTCAGTTTTAACCACAGCCTGGCCTTTCTCCATGAAATTACTGGTCACTGATCAGCATACAAATTTCTGTGAGCCACAAGTGCTGCTTCTTGCTAATTGAGACTCAGGGGAAGGATTAGAGTGCCCACAAGGACAGGAATTGGGGATGTCCATGGCAATTCATTCCCTTGGCAGCACCTGGGGGAGAGAAAAAGTTAATCAAAATCTGAGGTCATTCCAAAGGGATGGAAGGAAAACAGGAAAACAGGACACAAACACAGAAGAAAAAACACCTTTTAAATACTTCAGTTCATCCAGACACTCTTTTTTTTATTGTTTCTTTGTGGTTTTGGTTTTTTAGGGTTTTCTGCTTTTTGGGGCTTTATTTGGGTTTTTTGGGGGTGGTTTTTTTGGTTGGTTTTTTTGGGCGGGGTATTTTGAGGTTTGTTTCTTTGTTTGTTTTGTTCTGTTTTGGGTGAGTTTGGTTTGGGTTTTTTTGGGCAAGGGGGGGTTGAGGGATTTTTTCTGTGTTTTTTTTTTTTTCCCTGAGACATTTGATTCAAGACCTGTGAATATTAAAGAAAAAGTTCCCATTGGCTTTTGGAGGAGTTACTGGGATCCTGTCAGGGCTGAGGAAAGATTTATGAAAACAGCAGCCATTCATCAAAAAAGAATTTTGAGAGATGCTCATGCTGATATTGTGATTTGGTTTATTGTACAAATAAATGGTTATTTGAACAAAAAAGCCATCTTTTGACTTCAACTGGAAAAGAAATACTATATTTAGAGCAAAAACTCCAGACATCAGCTTACTGTTACAGATGAATTTAAACAGCAAATATTGCATTTTAATGATGCTTACTTTAAACGGGGTCTTTGATTTGATGTCTTTCTGTGGTTTTCTATAGTTTTAAAAACTGAAATCTTTTTTAGAAGACAAAATACCACTTAATGTGATTTGAGTAGAGATGAGATCCAACACTAACCTGCTGCTTTCCAACATTGACTAAACTGTTTGTATGAACAGTAACACAATATCTACCTAAATCTTCCACTTCTGCTTGACCATTTTTAGTGATTTTCTTTTAAAATTCCAATTTCTTCTACCCTTGATAGCAGATCCAGCTCCTCTCTTACAGTGCTGGAAGTGAATTGAACCAACCTCACTCAGTCTGACTATGAATCTCGAATTCTTTCCTACACCACTTTACTGACTAGTGGTTACAGCAATTTCCTGAGAGGCCAGAAACAGGGATTTGACACCCTCATGGAGGGAAAAGGGTGGGTATGGATATCCCCTCTGTGCATGAGTTCTGTTGTTTGAATGAAGGGTCTCCCTTCTGGTGTGGTAAAAAATGGCAAAAGTCAAAAAGAAACAGCCTTGGAGGTAATTTGAGTAAACCCATTGGCTCATGCCTCTCAGGGGATAAAAACCCAAAGTCATTGTCGATTTCTGGAAATTTATTGGGAGCGAGAAAAAAAGTTCAGGCATCTGGAAAAATTAACCATAAAAACCTGAGGTGCCCTTGAAACATGACTGCCTGTGGGGCTAAATAACAGCTGAATCAGCATCATGATTCTGGGTTTCGGACCTTAAAACTCCTACTGGGAGCACCTCTCCTTTTCCCAGGCTCTGGGCCCTCTGCTCTGTGGCAGGAGGAGCTACATCTGCACAGAGACAGCACCAGGAGCTCCTGGGCTGTGGACTCCAGCCCCTGGGCAGGCTGCACACTAAATCCTTGTGCCAAAACATTTTGAAAGGAGACAGCTTGAGCTCCTATACAGCCTTCCAAGTCTGTTTTGGCTCATGATTGCCTTTGTCTTTGATGCTCTAAGGACTGGATCTCATCTGCTCTGTAGCCAGGCTCAGAGAGATGGGGATGTTCACCTGGAAAAGAGAAGGATCTGAAGAGACCTTAGAGCTCCTTCCAGTGCCCAAAGGGGCGCCAGGAGAGCTGGAGAGGGACTTCGGACAAGGGCATGGAGCAACAAGACAAAGGAGAATGGCATTAAGGTGAAGGAGTGTAGATTTATGTTAGGTATTAGGAGTTCTTGGCTGTGAGGGTGCAAAGACCCAGAGAAGCTGTGGTTGCCCCATCCATGGAAGTGTCCCAGGCCAGGCTGGATAGGGCTTGGAGCAACTCTGGATAATGGAAGACATCCCCACTCACGGGACAGGGCTGGAAATGGATGATCTTGAATGTTCTTTCCAACCCAAACCATTCTGGGATTCTATGATCCTACAATTGTCATAGTTCTGGACTGTGGTTTACATGGGGAGTGTTCATTTCTGGCTATGATTTATGAGTTTTAAGGTCAGAGGAGACCAAGAGTCTGACCTACTTCACAGTGGAGACCACACAGTTCACCCAGTGACTCTAGCATCTGGCTCGATTAGCCAGGGCTGTGGGTCTGCATCTTATTTATTGTCTGGGGAAGGTGTCAGGGTGACAGCACTGTCTTTTGAAAATCTCTGCTCAGCTATTCAGGAGGCACAACACAGCAGAGAAACTTATCTCCCAGCTCTACCCACTGTCCCAGTTATCTCCAATAATAACATTTGGTTGCTGTCTTAATACATCTTTAAAAAAGAAAGATGATTTTTGTCACCCCTCATTAATCATCTAAGTCATAAATTTCTCATCTAGTATTTATTTTGCTTCTTCATTTTTGTGCCCTTTGTGTCATGCTGGAGGCTATTGCATTTTAGAGCAAAGTCATGCTCTAAAATAGTATCAACATTTCTTCTTTCATGCCAGCTCTACTCTGCTTCAATTTTCTTATATTGAAATTTTGGAAATAGTCAGGAACTTTAAAATAGGGTTCACCTTTTGAGGCAGGTAGTTTTTCAATGTGTTCTTGGCCTTTTCCTTTCCTCTTTCTACAGTGTATATACCCCACTTCTCTCCTAAAATATTCTCCTGTGAAAATTTTGTCCTTAAATAATCCTGCTCAACAGAGGGACGTGACATTGGGCAAGGGGCACGTTTGGGACATGTCAGTTCTGACCTGGTGGTGTGCTGTTTTGAGGATGCCCAAAGCTGGAGGATCCCAGTGAGTTTATAAGTGCAGCACAGCACTGTAACCAGCACATCACAGAAGGGGCAGCCCTGAACGACGCGGGTGGCTCTCGGCGTGGCCGCAGAGCAAATGAGCTGTAATTGCAGCTCATGGAATGCACCCACTGCCTCAAACCAGACAGTCTGAGCAGCAGTGGCACAGCAGAGGGAGAGCTCAGCCTTTGCCCAGAATACTGGGTGAATGGCTGAGTTGCTGATCCATGTGGATCCAGCCCACTTGCACTGGTAGCAGTGTTTCCAGCCTCAATCCCGTTACTCTCACACAGGGTGCCATCCTACTTTACAATAATGCAGACATGCCCTTCAAACCTGTAAGGGCTCCCTGTCTATTCTTTAACTGTGACATATTCTAAACAAAACCTTGGGGTTTGAGGAAGCATCCATTTTGCTACTTTGAATTTTGCTGATCTTCAGAAAGGCCTTCTGCCTGTAGCTGATATTTTCCAGACTGTAGAAGACATATGTCACTTAGTAAAGGTAACCAAAATGCACGTCCGAAAATCTATGGGTCTTAAAAGTACAACTTTCATTAGACTTTCATTCTGTTCAGGTTCCTCAGAGCAGAAACAGAAAGCACAGTTCCTGCGTATTTTACACTACAGGAATGGCTTCACACTGACAGATGGTAGAGTAGGATGAGATTTTAGGACAAAATTCTTGGTTGTGAGGGTAATGAGGTCCTGGCAAAGGCTACCCAGAGAAATGATGGCTGTCTCATCCCTGGAAGTGTCCAAGGCCAGGTTGGACGGGGCTTGGAGAACCTGGGATAGTGGAAGGTGTCCTTGCCTGTGGCAGGGGTGTGGAACCAGATGATCTTTAAAATCCCTTCCAACTCAAACTCTTCTATGATTCTGTGGTTCTGTAGGCACTCCTGTCCCATCTTTAAGCTTTCTGCAAAAGAATATGCTTGTTCTCCTCTGAGTGCTCACTGCTATTCCCTAAATCCTCTGCTATGGGAAGCAATGGCATGATGTAGCCCAAAAAGACCCTGCCCACTTCTATACATCCACTGGGAACTGTCACCAGTGGATCAGGAAGGAGATATTATGTTGGAATTTATTCACTCAAGAAGCAGTGAAAGAAAATCATCAAAAGCAACTACTTTGTTCTCTTACCTTCCTCCCCAGCCCAGCTGCCAAGATTTGCAGGCAGCTCAGGGCCTGTAAACAGCTTTTACTTGGAAAAAGCTTCCATTTAGGTACAATTGGTGAAAGTGGACTGTGGAAGAAAGACATAAATACAGTCTCACCCCAAGCTGGATATTCTCCACAAGCTGTCTTCACCCAGTCTGAGGCAATGATTCTGGCTCTGAATATACACACAAAAAAACCCCAAACCAAACCAACCTTGGACAGTCTCTATGTCCATGGTCCATGGCACTCCTCATGGGCTTTTTTGGGTTGTTTGCCCCATAAATCAAATATTTTACACTCATATTACAAGCCAAGTGGCAGGGAGCATCCTCCTGCCAGGAGGAGGAAAATCCTGTAGGTGGGAAGTACTTTTTACAGCAAGTTCACCTGGCATTTAGATATTGAGTTAGATATTGGCCAGCAAGTTACATTCACCAAGATCCCTTGCTGCTCATCAAGTTCTTTGTGACTTTTTTTGCATGGAGCATGCTTTATGTCAGTGGTGTTGATATGCCTGGGGAAGTTCAAAGGGCAGTGAGCACAAAATGGAGGGAAAAAAGGAAAGGTCACAAAAATGAAAGAAGAGGAAAGGAAAATGACAAGAGAAAGCAGAATCTCTCTGTATAGACCAATGAAACAGAAGAATATATGCACTGGGAAAAAAAAAAAAAAGAAAAAGAAGAGGTGGCAAAAGCTTTGAGGAGAAAACTGAAGGAAAGGAAACATGAAAAAAAAAAGAAGAAAAAGAAAGACAAACACAGCTGAGTGGGGGATTTTTATACTTTAATAGCAAAAAATGTGCAAACAAAGCAATGTAAAGGCTGTGGTGTTATTTGAGTACATAATGGCAGCAGCTGCTGGAAGGAGTCAGGTCCTCACCTGCAGCGAGCACACACAGCCCCACCAGAGCAGCACAGCCCACACCCCCCAGGAGCCAGCTCAGTTACAGAACTGACACAGGACATACCCAGGATTATGAGCTCGAGCAGGTGAGGTATTTTTCAAATCCAAGATGATATTTCTGCCTAGTTGAGCATCAGTCAAAACAGCTCCCAGAAAAATAAAAAAAAATTAAATTACTTGAGAAAGCATTCTGGTGGAGGAAAGAGCTTGGTTGTAGCTCTTGGATGGATTGAGCCTGTGTGTAACCAGCAGATCCTTGCCTTTCTTCACACTGAGCACAGCAACAAGGCGGGCTTGAGTTTGGTGAAATGAGGGAAAACTGGAAGTCTAGAGATTTACATTCCATAAAAATGCCTATTATATATATAATTTTTTTAATTGAAAAGAAGTGATCTGGCTTGGACACATATGTATCTGCTTGCTTGTCTCCATTTCTTATAAATGAATTTTCACTCTCAGGGGTAAAAGTTCTTTTCAGCACTAATAACACACAAACACACATGTACATAAGTGGATATCACTTTTTAAAACAAGCTCGTCTTTCCTTACATCATCTGTCTCTTCTTGTATCCTTCAGAAATAGCTTAGCTGGGAAAATAGATGCAGCTTTTAATGTGGAAGCAGAATTTTTTATGAGATTTCCTTTACATTTTTAGCCAAATTTTTCCATCTGGACTCTGAAACAGAAACATTTCCTGATATCACCATTAAAAAAAAGAAAATTCTGCATAATATTTAGATATTTTAATGCAATGTATCTGTCATTTCTCCATCACCTTTTGACTTTTCAGTGCCAGTCTGATAGCATTTATTGAAATGAATGCCTAGGATTGCAGGACAGAACTGTCATTCAGACTCAACGAACTCAGAAACCCTGGCTGAACTGCTGACATGTCACTGAAGTTTTGAAAATGTTTTTTTTTTTTTTTTGGCTGGAAAAGGAGAGTTACAGGACTGAGACACTGCCAATTTAACAAGGATTTGGGAAGTCATGTGGGGCTTTTGCTGTCACATAATCAAGACAACATGAGCTGCATCAGACAATGTTAAATGAGGAGTGAAAGGCAGACTGTCCTTAGACTCCCTTCCTCACAGTCACTCTTAAATTTGGAACAGCAAAATTCCCCTTATTCTTAAACCAATCCAACTATGAACCCTGCAAAGGTATGCAACATTTTTCAAGTTATCAGTACAATTTCAATTTTAAATTTGCACCCCAGTACAAACATAATTTAGCTCTGTGTTAGATGCTGGTAGCTAACACTACCCCTGTCTCTCAAGCCTGATTTAATGGATATTGAGCAGAGCTCAAACAAAATATAAGACAATTTGCTATGCTAAGCCATTACAGCTTTGTTGAAGGCAACACCTCTCCAGCTTCTAAGAGTCCTTCTTGGCACAAGGAGGCATACAAGCACTGTCAAAATACAGAACACCTCTGCCCTTTCTTAAGGTAAAAGCCAACTGTTTGGAGGAGTGCCACTCATTTAGCCAGACTCCTCAGTTGCATCTTTAATTGCAATTTATGGAATGCATTTATTGCCATGGGATAAGGAAAATAAGCTCTCACAGTTGGTCTGTAGTTCAGTATCTCCCCACAATCTATAACTCTGAGTAAAAGTGTCTCCAGAGAAGAATATAACAGTCCATCCTGTTTTATCAAACACACAAAAGTTTAAAGGGTTCCTTTCTCAGAACTGAAAAGGAAACTACTGTTCCTGGAGCACATCGAGGGTCTCAGCCGCTATTCCAACATTTTAATCTTGAAAGTTATTTTCCTGGGGGTGAGGGGAGGATCTTGAGGAGGGCTCTAACACATCTGCTGTGAGGGGTTTGTGCCCAGCAGACCTCCTAAGGCAAGCCTGGATAAACTAAGCAGGTAGATAGATGTCAGAGGCTGGCACTGGTAACTCAGTTGCTGGATCCCTTCCATCTGACTCAGTGCTGAACCCTTGCCTGCATGTATGCCACAGGAGAGACCATCTCTCAGCAGAGCAGAAAGCCCAGACTACTAAGTTGTCAGTCGTTTAAGGTTTCCTGGGCATTTTCTGTATCATCAGAGGAATTTGTCATTACAAAGTAAAGCCTGGGTCAACATGCACTTTGTCTGAACTGCATCGAAAATTAACAGGATTATGATGGTTCCAAATAGAAAACAGAGACCTGAAGCACGAGCAAGAAACTGAGTCCAGATTGTACACAAAGGATGTGTAGTATGGACAGGAAAAACTATTTAAGGTGGGTTTTTTGTTACCCTTGTATACTCCTTTGCATACAAGGAGTGGCCGAGTTCACTTGGCTTGTTCAGCTGGGACAAGAGCAGACTTAGCTCATACCTCACTAGAGTTTGCAAATTCCTCTCAAGGGACATCAGAGGGGCAGGCACTGATCTCTGCTCTCTTTGACCAGGAACAGGATGGGAGGGAACAGTCAAAATTGTTAGGGGAGGTTTAGGTTGGATATTGGGAAAGATTCTTCCCCAAGAAGGTGATAGGGCACTGAACAGGTTCCCAGGGAATGGTCACAGCACCAAGCCTGGCTGAGTTTAAGAAACATTGGTACATCACACTCGGGCACATGGTGGGACCCTCGAGGGTGGTCCTGTGCCAGTGGTTGACTTCATAGTCCTGGTGAATCCTTTCCAGCCCAGGATGTTCTGTGATCAGGAGTGAGTCCTGGCTCCATGACCTTGACCATGGGTTTGTAAAGTGCAGCCCAGGGCAAACACCAACCTCTGCTCCACACAGTCATTTTTTCCTGGTTTGCTTCAAACCAGACTCCTGGAAGCCAAGTAATTTATTTTCTCTGCGTAAAGTCACATGTCAAAGGAAACAAAAGCAAACAAAAAATTTTCAAAGCAACCTAAAACTTGAGGAGACGATATTCACTCTGATTTTCCAGCCCCACAATGGCTTTTGGGCCTTGCCACAGTTCAGAATCTGAGTCAGCAGGTTTCAAACCTTCCCAAAAAGCTTCTGGCAAGTAGTTTGGTTAAGATTCATTGGCAAAACAGTGAGGAAAATCCTGTGCCACTCTCTCAGCTTTTGCATTTCTGGGTGATTTCTATTTTAGCTGCTCTCTGCACTTAGCAGTGCTTTTATTGCTGGGGTCATGTAGTCAGTACAGAGGAATGGAATGATTGCCATGGTACATGGCAGCCTGCATTAAACCTACTGCATCAAAGCTGGTTGTTAATCAAGCTCCTAACAAGACCACAGCCTCTGTTCTCTCCAACAGGCCAGATATCCACCAAAACATGGCAATGTCAAATAAAGACCCTGTCTTAATGTCAAATCTCTCCTTCCCACTGTAATATTTATGAGCTGTGCTCAAAAAGGCAGCACTCCAGAGTGCAGTTTAGTTAAAATTTACCTGGAATGTATTTTTCTGTGAAGATGATGCTCAAGGTCCAGGAAAATAATGAGCTTCAAACATCTGCTTCTTGCAGAAATATAGCTTCATTTTTTCCTAGGGTCTGTCTCCACAGGTTTTAGGGGAAAACTCAGTTGATAGGAATATATGTAATTCCTCCATGATTTCATATGAATGGTCCCACTCTGCAACAAGACAAAAAAGACATAGAGGGATAGCTTGCCCTCGTGCACACATAGGACTGGGACTCTGCAGCAGAAGCAGGAAAGTTAAGATTCCCAGCTAACTCAGGCTCCAATTTGATTGGAATTTCAGATGAATCTGCAATAGGTTTGATGGCTCAGGATTAGCTATGACTTAATATGACCCAATGGTCACCCAGACCCAAGCAAGATCCTGTACTTCTCTGAATTAAAACATATTTCAAGTCTGGGTCTGCTCGTGAAAGGGACCTTCAGTCTGTGGGTACCCATCAGGATAGAGACACACCATGAGACTCTCCATGGAAATTTCTTCTCTAGGAGTAAAATTTTTTCTCTCTCTTTAGTTCTCCTTTTCATTTCTCTCCTGCTCCTCCATTCTGTGGATAGCACTTGGGCTGGGCAAAGACTTAATTCTTCAGTTTGGTTGGAATAGCAAGAAACACAAATTAAAGTAGAAGAGCAATAAACAAAGTTATGCTTTGCAAAACACTCTAACAAAACAGAGAAATCTTCCAAAGATGCTGTTTGAGCCAGATTCTGTTTTCAGACAGGACTCCCAGAAAATCAGAAAACAAAGAGCCAAACTCACAGAATATCTGCTCCTGGTCCCCTTCCTTCCAGCAGTCTGCTCAGGAGTGGTCTGAGTGTGGTGATCTTCCTTCCCCAGGGACCTGCAGGTCCCTGGAGACATCTTATTTCAGATCCATTCTAAGAGACAGGAGAGGGAGCAGTGAAAAGCTCTTGCCCATTTGGGACAGGCTTTTCACCTACAGCTCCACAGCATGCAGTGGTTCAAAGTTCAATTAAGGGAAGACAGGTTAAACGTACTGCAGCCCTTATGAAAATGTTCCCAGAGAAAAAGATTTTCTGAGGTAACTAGAGCATGCACTCCTTCAGTCTGTGGCTGAAATGAGATGAAATTATTACACTGCTGAAAAAGATTTTCAGCAGCAGAGAAACACTGCTCGTTGGATGTTGTATTTCCCTGTTAGGTTCAAGACTCTACAATCATATGACCAACTTTTTAATATCTTTTTTTCTTTTTTTTAAATCTCCTCACATTTTCCTTTTAACACTGCCTTTTGTTATTAACTAAAAAAAAAAAAAAATCAGAGTTAT